>JBBBVT010000015.1:2621107-2632436 GCA_037177035.1 Craterocephalus eyresii
AATCCCCTCTGCACCTCCAGCTTCTGTTTGGCTTCTCGAAAAATCTGCCTTTCCGAGACAGGAGTTGCCCGATTCACCAGAACTGGAATGTCAGCGGTTCTCTCAGGAAATCTGGTGCATCTCAAGCCAGCGCGCCCGTGGACAGACGCGCGCTCGTACATGCTCGTCGTGCAACGGGAGGCTGTGCTTGCACAACCCAGCCGCTCAGTCAGAATAACACAAGATGAAGAAACTTGCTCAATGAGACGCAACAAGCAGCATTTTACTTGCACAAGAAGGAGAACCGCTCTGCTTCTATATATAAAAGCTGCTAAACAGGGAAAGCCGCAAGTTCTGGAAGCTGCTTTTCCTTTCTGTAAACTTTCATTTCAAATTTAGATCCATGTTTTTCATCATAGCAGCATCAAAGCTACAGGCCAAAAAATGTCAACTATATCCAGTTAAAACCATCTGGGACAGGATATACCTTTACATTTTCACACTGTTGTTGGTAAATGGTAATTAATAATGTAGTAACTGTGAGATTCAGCAGCGGGTACCTATCACAAGTCCAACAATATAATTTTTTTTTGAGGAATAAAACATTTTCAATAGCAGTTAAAGTCAAAATGCTTATATGAGGATTTCCAATTTCAGTTCTGTTCATCTAGGACTTTTTAATACATCAGAATAAAACCCAGTCTCATTTATTCCCCTTCATGTTATCAGCCTAAGTGGGACCCATTCTACTTTGCTTTGCCTTGTTGTCGCTTAGATTTGATTATTTTCCCCAGTTTTTTAACATTAAATATATTCATGCTGCATTTAATACCATTTCTGTTCTCACAAAGAATGAACACTGAAAAAATTGCTGTAGGAATTGTATTCATTGCAGGAATTTGAACAGTTTCCATTTGTTCTTTAAATGCAACTTCATAAAACCTACAGAAAAAAAATGCCTTTTTTTTCAGAGATGCGGTAAAGTTAGTGCCTCCTTTTCATAAATAGGTAGAGAGGCACAAAATTATTCACCTGAATACTTGACTTCCAATATCTAAAGATAAACAAAAGATTCTACGTTAGGTTTCAGCCAAATGAAAGCAGACACTGTTAACATAAGGGAGATTATTCATTTGACTTTGCAGCAAATACTGTAAGTCAGAAGCTCTAAAAAAAAAAAGATGCAAAACAATGACAGCATAAAAAACACGCTAAAAGACAACCAAATGGTTAGGAACAGTTTTTACGTAATTACCAACAAAACTGCACTGCGTTGGCCATCACTCATTGCAGCTAACTAGTAATTCACAACCTCACTTGTGTTTGCAGTGTCTGAAACTTGAAAATCCCCCCTTTTTTTCTACTTTCCCCAGTTTTCTCTTTTCCTGTAAGTTTGGGAAGTACGACCTCCTACCTCCACGTAGAAGCCAAGTCTTTTGTTCCAACTCTGGTTTCTTCCACTGACCTTTAAAGCAACTGTGGCTTCGTTTGGACCTGCTACCATCATGTATCCTAGATGATCAGACCTGATCCACATGTAAGGACCACCTACTCACCTGACAGGCGTCACACAGGCATCAGATCAGGAACAATTGCACCACGGCTAAAAAAAAGTGGTTTCTTCTATTAACAACTAATCTTTCAAGCTAGCATTTCACTCACTAAACTCAAGTCCGACTTCTCCCCACAGGAGGTAAAAGTGATTCTGTGTTGACGTATGGGATACGACTGATGGACAGTTTTAAAGTAATCATACAGTGACTGATGTTAATGCGTGGGCGCCCCTCCTTAGCAGCGTGAACCAGCCCTGCAGCACAACCCGGCTCTGACGGACTGACCCCACACTGCAGCCCGCCGTAAAACTGAGGCTCCAACCATAACCCCGTCAGCCCCGCTCCCATCTCAAAGAGCAACCCCCGCTACCTGCACCACCATCACCTCCTAATAATAACACAGACCGCTGCGAGGGGTCCTGCTGTCAGACATGGCAACCCGCAGTCTCTTTCATCTCAACAGCAACACACACGTGTTCCAACCTTAACCCATCACAAACTTCGACACACACATAGGAATGTGTGCTTCCTTATGCACATAGGGAGGGGAGTGCGGCGGGGGGGAGCTACCCCACCCTCCGTTTCATCTCCCCAGCCCTCTCTCTCTGCTTGCTGCTGGCACCATTACTTTAACACAAACAGCATTTCTGACATCGTACCGGGACGCGGTGTTCTTTTAATATCTGTCTTTCTTTTGCAGCCGTTTGGGGGATGGCGATGGGGGCCTGGGGGGATCTGGGACATGGGTGAGTTGTGGGAAACCAGAGTGCAGTCTGTGGCCTCACAGCATGCGGCCCTCTCCCTCTCCTCCCGCTGCCCTTCTCTTTCTCTATCTCCGTTTCTCTTTTGGCAGAGAATCATAGGAGGCTCCATGCAGATCACATATTACGGCCTCGAATGATCTGGGAAAACATGCCCTGTTAATGGTATGTGCACATCTGAACCCTGCTCGGCTTTGAAGCGCTGCACGCCGAGTTTGTGTGGATTTCTCCGGGTTGTGTGTTTTACCTCCACATAGTCTTTGGCATGGCCCCAGTCCCGTTTGGAGTCCAGGTTGCCGAGGCTGAAGCTCTCCAGCTGGCCCAGGTGAATCTTCGCCACAGAACGGCTGATCTTCCGCGTCACAAAGTTTGAACCTGAAACACAAACGCAAAGAAAGATTGAAAACAAATAAACTGCTTTGTTGCAACTTTTAACTTTCAATTACATAAATGAAACAGAGCTCCAGCCTGCTCCAACAAACACAAACGGAAGAACTGAGCAGATAAGGGACATCAAGGCCTCATTGTCAGAGATGAGGACTTAGACGGCTTAGATCAAGTTGATACTCCCTACACATACGCACACACAAATGCAGACAGCCATCCAAACCTCCACTTCGCTTCCAAGCTCTTTTTAGCCAAAGCAAGAAACCTGAAATGTAACCCTGAGTCAAATCAATTCGTTACCACCTCACATTACAGCCGCAAGACCTTTTTAGAATCTTCCTCTCTCATTTTCCTTTCTAATTCACCATTTTGGTGTCAAATCTGGGCTGGATGCCAACACAAATCTCAAACCATCTGCCCGTCAACGTTAAAAAAAAAAGGACCGGGGAAGTTCCAGAGAGAAACACCGACCAAACAGGACCACCGTGTCTCTGCTGGTGCAGCGTCCAGTCCAGAGTCACCACACTGACATGTGCCAGATCGCCCTGTGGTACTCCTCATCTGAGCCGGCACATGTGGCCATACTATCTGTGGGAACGCAAATGAGCTTCTAATGACTGTTTCCGTGCGGTTAACGATTATTTGGGGTGTTTTAGTGGGACGGTGTGGGTTGGTGTCATGTTCTCTGCTCATGGCGTAGGGGGGGAGGTCCAGCCCAAACACAGCATTAAGCCGGTGGAAAGCAGCACTGAGCATTACGGTGTCATGTTCAATAATGTCGCCATCTCAGTTAAAACGGCTTTTTAGAGGAGTTCACATCGTCTGATGTGCTGAGTGCTAAAAAAAAAAAAAGCTAAATGGAAGCTATGTGAGCATATCATTTCAAAGGATATCTTGAAGTTTGCATCAAAGTCTTCGTCTATTTTTAGCATGAGCAACATCTCCACTGTACATAAATCTCCCACAACCTTACAGTAACCTCTGTGAAACCTCTCAAGAGCTCCTACATGGCCTGAAGCTTTGCCGATGATTCTGCATTCATCCTGGCTCCACACTGTATCACTGTTCCCCTGACATGGAGCAGAGCCCCCATTTAGACACAGGAAAATCCCATGTACCCAATCATGCGCATGCACCAAATTTGTTGTAATTATTTCATAGGAAAGCGACAGCCCTGGGCAGGCTGAGCAGAAACAGACCTGGGAAGGTCAAACACGCTTATTTAAGAAAATACAGCATGTTGCGTGTTGGGGGGGGTGTCACATGAACCCTGTTGGGTCAACTCTTCTGTGTCGCCACGTTGGGCTGGATTTGAATAAAGTTTAAAAACAGTCTTGATACCTTTGTCTTCATTTTTAAAGCCTACTTTAGTTCTCGAACCTCTCAGTCGGTAGGTATTGTAAAACATATTTAGAAATGCCAAGTGCCCACAAAGCGTAGATAAATTGTCACTGGAAACCCCCGATGTCAGACCTATCATCCAATCTGGCCTCAGGGCCGTTTTCTAACCTGGCAGGTCATCTGTTCTGGCAGATACCAGCACTCCTGCAAACTGTAGTCGAATGTTAACCAACAATTATTCATCTGCTGCTGACACATGCAAGGTTGTCAGTTTTGCTCTCATCCGTATCAGCTAGACAGGCTCCTATTTCATCACAGGGTTTGGGACTCCTCATACAGCTACACACACAATGGCTAATGAAAGGATGCTGTCAAGTCACATTATGCGAGCTGAATGATCCGGTGCTTACAGACTTTGACCTGTCAGACGGACTTAAAGTACTCTTAAGCATCTGAGTGTCTGTTGCTTGAACTATTAATATTATGCCTTCCTTCAAAGTTCCACAACTTTCAAAAGTACAACAGAAGCATTGTTTCAGATATACGAGACAGTTTACCTTCACCTGACAGTAATGGAGCAGCAGAGCAGAAACAAGGTTTTTCCAGGTGAAAGGTGTTGCATAATCTATAAATTATTTGATGAACAATTTTAAGAATAACTTTGTAACTCAGTAATACTTTATAGAAATTTGTCATTTTTAATCATTTGCATCACTTCTTCTTCTAACTATACTCTCCAGTAACTGTTTGGAGACTGAGGAAGATGGAAATCATTTTCATTCAGACAATATCTTCATATCCTTTCCTGCTTTCTTATAGCATTCATCTTCAAATTTTATTCCTCTGAATCTTCTAATATTATGTACCAGCCACAGACCTCAATATGTGTGCCTGTAAATACTAATGATTGTGCATCTGTGTCACCATTATTTTCTTAAGGAGGTTATTTCATTTTTTCTTACACTGTTCTGAAGAAGCCAATTTCCTCCACAGGTGAAAGAAAATGCCAGTTGTAACTAATTTGCATATGCAAATGCCCATTAAAGGTAAAAAAACTGAAGGGTTGGATGCAGCCAGAGGCGAGTTAGTGATAAGAAGAATGGAGCTGTGTTATCAAACATGAGTCCGGGGCATATTCTTGATTTCCTAATAAAGCAATTCATCATAACAAAAAGCATCTGTAGCAGTTATTACAAGTTACGCATCAGTGAGCAGTAGCACAATGCAACGGTTGTGCTACTGCTAGAAGGAAAGGTGTGTGTGCCGTCTATTACAATGTTGGTGTTAAGAAGAAAAGTCATGGAATTTAACCTTGCCTATTTTTTCTGATGTACATGGAGAGTTTAGGCTCGCACAGATAGCTGATTCATTGCATTCACAACTCATGATGGATGACTGTGACAACAGAACAGCTTTTAGTAGCCTTAAGTGTCCAAATAGATTTTCACCTGTAAACAAATCTGCATGATCAGGAAATACTTATCCCCTCTGAGGGAAGCGATATCTTGCAGAAGTCATGATGGAGCAGGACTGCTATGCAGGCTGTATTATGTGGAACCACCAACTGATGGCACAGTTTCCAAACAACATAAAGTACAGTGTTTCACATCATTATGTGTATGCTGATTCTACTCATTTGTCCTAGATAATCAGTGATAATAAATATGATTTCCTATCAGTCATAAACTGCTATAGATCATGAAATAATATGGATTTTAGAAGTGTACTGCCACCAGCCTCATAGATCTTTCATTCTTTTGTTTCAGCTTGACATCTTTTATTTAAACTTCCAGTGTTTTGGTTTCCCCAGAGCGGTCGGTGAGGGTTAGGACAGCGCTTTTAGAAACATTTTATGTATATGTGTGGGCACGTGTTTATGTGTGTGCATGTGTGTGACTCGTGGGTTTTTGGTCTGAGGGACGTGATGGGTAAAGAAGTTTTGTTTTTCTGTCTATATTCTTTATGTAAAACACTTGTTCGCTGCATTTTTTCCTTTTGAAAAAGTGCTTTATAAATAAAGGTTGACTGATCTTAAGATACTAGCAGCTTGGATATTTCGTCAGTCCAGAGACTTTCCTTCATATGATGTCGCTTGAAGCTTGCACAGAAGAGGATTGATCAAAGACTCGATACAGTCTGTATATATGTATGTATGTATGAATTGGCGTTATACAAATTCAGTTGAATTGAATAGAATGACCTTAACTGAAAGACCCTGTTTGCTTTCGGAATCAAATACAAATTTATACTAAGAGTACATTAATCTTGCTTAAGGTTTTGTGGAAAATGTGTGCACTATTTGTGGGACAACCTCCTTTAGTTGTTTCCCTTTAACCAAGCTCACCTGCAACACTCATGATCAAACCTAACTGAGATTATCAGCGATCGAACACTGACAGAAACAACACAAGCGAAATCCTCCACAGAAAAACTAAAATCCGAGTGTTTAATTAACTGAAATCATATGCGGAATAATTTAGAACCTAATGTAAATAAAAAAGTGTTGGTGGTGGACTCAGAGTTAATAGGAAATTTGTTCTATACAAACTGCGAATGAGGCGCAATGTAAGCATTACATTCAAAATATTCATTTTAACATTTAATATATCATCTTTGTACTACATTCAGTTACAGTAAATATTGGGTTTCAATAGTTTCCAAAGCACTCCATTTGTTTAATTTTACATGTCACAAAGTATCTCCGCTTTTTCTTTTCATTGGTTGTAATTATTACCTAAATAGATCGCCCCAGTTGAAGATTTTTTGAGTTATTTATCAGGCCAAGAGTAAAAAATCTGATGGTTTGACATTTAGTTCCGGACATTTCACCCATTAAGGCTTCTGTATTCCTCTTTTAACAAAATTAATCAATCAATAGCAAATCATTTTCTTTTACTGTCTTTGTTTCATCTTAATTTAAATGAAAATTTTAATCAAACTATATCAGACTGTTGCTTTGATGTCTGGAAATTCCTGTCAGATTATTCAATTCTTTTAAAACTAAGATAAAATGAAAAAAGATTATAGGATGAATAAAGTTTCATTTAAAGAAGCCATTTATAAAGCACATTTTGTGATCCAGAGGGGCAAGGCAGTGTAACAAGAGCCCACGTTGGGGCCTACCTACAGTAAACTGGATGGTAGAGGTTTGATTTGATCCAACCTCCAAGAAAAACTCTAGTTTGCAGGTTAAATGCAGGTTGTCAAAACTCTGCAAAGCCGCTTTGGCTCTTAAAAAGGTGTCAGAGGAACACGTGTAGCACGGTACACCAATCAGTAATAAAGTCCATTATTTCCCATGGAGCACACCTGTAGTCTGCTTGTAAAGCTCACACCTCTGTTTGGAGTGGCTCTGCTCCCTGCTTTCTCTAATTGGTGTGGCAAGAACGGAGTGTGGGGCTAACGGACTGGCCTGCCCGGCCCCGGACAAAGCCTGCTCTGTTACTGGCCCGGGTGTTAATGTGTTTCCTTTACTGGCAGCGACACTCCAGGACAGCCAGGGGGAGTGGAGGGGAGGGTGGAAGTAAGTGAGGGGAGCGGGGAGGGGAGCTGACAGGAGGTTCTGAGCCCAAACGGGGCCGCGGTGGCCGTTTAACCCTGCCTGCGGCCCGGCGGAAATTCTAATAAAACCGCGGGCCGTGAAAACTGAGCAGACAGCAAAACCCATGCCAGAATCTGACACTCACTCTCTCTCTCATTCTCACATAACGGTTCCTTTTTTTTCCTCCATTCCATTTGGTTTGCTGGCCAGAGAAGCGACAGGAAAAGCGCAGCTCGCAGGCTTCGCTGGCACAGCTGGGCTCATGCACAATGAGGAAGAGGAGGAGGAGGAAGGCGACGAGAAATGTATGGAGACGTCCTGACCAGAGCCAGGCCATGTGGCCTCAGACAGGATGGGGACAGATGCTGGCAGCTGGGGGGGGGCTTGTGGGTTTCAGGAGATCCTGGCCGGTTACTCAACAGATTATGCTGTTAGACCCATGCTGGTAAACAAAGGTGACTTATGAAGTCTCAAGCTGTGTGACGGCCGAGACCTTACACACCCAGACCTCAGCGTGTCTGACTCACTCATTTATATTACTGTCTGTGAGTGTATTTATGTGCATTTACTGAGACTCGACCACAGTATGATTTATTCGCATTTCTCCTCTGTAACATTTATCATGTGGTCGCTGCGAGGCTGAATGGGGCATTAGCTCTGGAAAAACTGAAAGGCTTAGAAAGACTCAATCCAGAATCCTGGTAAATATTTATCACGTTGATATTTGATGCTACACTTGCACAGGTAGAAGGTCAACTTCCTTCCTGCGCCGGGCTTCCTCTCCCAGCGTCAGACCTGCTGCATGGTTTTACTCACCATGCAAATCTTTGCCAAGGTGACTTGCAGGATATTACAGAGTGGAATGGGGGGTGGGGAGGTGGAATGACTTGGTAACCCAGACTGTTTTAATGAGCAGTGATCTTAAAATAGGTCTTTTTTTTTCTTTTCTTAAAAAAAGCTGAACACAAAGACTCTTTCTAAGCCATTTCCAGATATTTGAGCCATTTCTGTCACGAGCTTGTCTGAACTGGCCAACGTCTTAAAAGGTAGAAAATGTGAAATAGGAAAAAAACTCAATTTGATTGCCATGGTGTTGCCACAGAAACCTTCTGGTTACCTCAACACAGGAGGGTCTACACACCTGTTTTGGAATTCAACCAGAACTGCAGATCCCATAATCCTCCTCAGTCTTTGAGAAATGGCCATGGGGAGTGAGTGGCTTTGTGGTAGAATTAAAGTGAAAAATGCAACCCTTAATTTTCATCTCCACTCCCCTTTTAGGATTTAGGTCAACTCTCGAGCCCCCGTTTGAGTCGCAGCTGAATAGATATCCTTTTCTTACATATTTGAGTTCTGAAGAAAATACCTGACTAGCAGCAGCACTGAGTGATTTTGCAGGAGGAATCTTCGCTGGGTAGGGGGGTTGGCCAGATTCCACCCCAACCAAAGACCTGTCAGTGTCTGCCATCGCAGCTCTTGCACAATTCACATTCTGACTGATCTCTGGAGCCTCAACGAAGGGAGAATATTTGTGTTACATCCAAGACGGGTCACGGGCTCAGCTCCGCCAACAGTGTCTATTCACACCTGACACAGCGCTGCCCTCGCTCTGGGCTGACTCAACTGACAGGGAGGGTACGGAGAGAGAGAAATGTGATGCAAGCAGAGCTGGAAGCCAGCTGGAGGGTTGCGAAGTATAAGACAAAGTCCAGGAACGTGAAAAAAATTTTGTGGGTGGAGGGCAAAAAGTGCTTAAAGGTGTGGCGAAAGGGTAAGGAGTAGATGCTGTGGTGTACTTTGGCCTAAAGCACCACCTCCCTATTGATGAACTGACCCCCTTTGAATTACAGACGAAGCTGGGATGTTGCCTGGGTGTAGCTTTGGTCGTCCTCCTGAGGAGAGCAGACAAAGGTTGAGAGAAGCTACACACTGTCCTCAAACTGTTGTGCAATTACACGACTGAAACTGAGCACTCAGTCATCAAGACACTTGGTTACTGTGGAGACCTAAGACAACAAACACTAATTTCATAGCGGGAGGGGGAGTGAGTAAAGGAGAACCCTCCGTAAGCAGGGGACATTTCTGAGGCTCAGGTGTGAAAGGAGGCGAGGACTCCGTCATCAGCCTCACTTTGAGTCTGCAGACTCCGCTCTTCACCTGGACATAGTTCAGCTGATGTTGTGGCTGCGCTCACTCGGCCCTTTCTCACCAACACCTAACGAAATGAAATACCAAAAAACAAAAAAAGCGTGCCTCCTTCGCATTGGGTTTCCTCTCGCTGGATAGCGGCAAATCCCCTTGACGTCCACTGACCGAGTCATTCCCATCTGAAGATTCCTTTGAAAATAACCTTTCTGATACATGGAAAACATATCCTCTTACAAATCTATCATATGATCTGACCTTTTGGGCTTAATCTCAACAAAAGCAGAAAGATGAAGCCGAGGCATGTGGAGGCTGAGCTGTTGAATGTGTGTATTTTAAGGGGCAGCATTGACTTTGGCAGTGCTATTCTAACTTCCCCAATGCTAACTGCTCTTCTCTCCTGACATAACAGTGTATTATTTTGTACTGCCGAGCGTGAACCACAGAGCTCTCAGGGAGCAGAGATGGATGGGACTTTCCCAAATAAACTGGGGGATAAGCCCACAACTGGAGCTGGTCAGCAGCATTAACTGTGCATACACACAGAAAACATATTACTGTGCTGATTTACTGTAGCCTTAGACCAACAAACTGCTAATATCTAGAAATTAAAGCAGGCTTTTGTCCTTCCCTTTCAAAATTGGATTTCTGGGGACTTTCAGGTGTTTCACGTTTGTTGAATAAAATGACCAAATAAACACACAGACTGGTTATTTGCACTGGATTCATCGCTGATCACTCTTTCCAGCAGAGCGGAGGACTGCACTGTCTCATATGTCACAGCAATATGGAGTCTATTTAGCACCGCTGCTAACGCTAATCCCTCTCATCATAGTCTCTGGGACACATGTTTGTTATGGCTAACAGCTAGTCTAACCAGAAGAGAACGAGCAGCGGTGTGAACCAGCCGGCAGATACGGGGCTTCTGTTTGCTTTGCTTCACACTGGATTTACACTCAGTTATTTTTCCTCTGCGACTGTCCAATTCAGACCCTTTGCTGCAGAACAGGGAAAATCAGCTGTTTGTTGGTGGAGTTTTCATGTTTACAGGAACCCTAAGAGAAACCAGAAGCACATTCCTGCCAGGATTAAGTCATCCTGAGAACTGTAGGAGACAGAGCTCCTCGTTGATTTCTATTCCAGGAGCTTCCCTCGCCCTCCTTATTCCCAGCAGCCACCAGACCGTCTTTCTGGAACACACCACAGCATAGCTGGGTACTGTTAACTCACTTTCAATAAAGGGAAAAACTCCCTCATAAAAGCAATCATCTATTTGTTTCTCGCACACAGACGCACGCTAGCTTCACAGGACAATGACATCACAGCTTTTTCAGTGTGTGGGAGAGGTGAAGTCAGTGAAACTGATGTCATTAGTGCATAAATATTCACACATGCAAGCTCTTTATGAAGGCCAGAAGATGTAGCAACACACAATGCTTTTTTTCCCTGACTAAATAAATCAGCTTAATTTAATTTATTGTATTAGTGGTATGTTCAGATTTTGTACTTAATACTCGCGCGCGCGGCGGGACCCGCAGAGGCTATGCAGACCCTCTGTGTGTTTATACTCCTGCGTAGGGAAACGCGCCGGGTAGCGGGGTTTTTTCCGGCTCTACAGGCAG
>JBBBVT010000015.1:2632475-2654009 GCA_037177035.1 Craterocephalus eyresii
CTCTGCGGACCTACGCAGAAGCTACGGCGGTTACGCCGTAACCCCCGCGACGCAGACGACGCGCGAGTATAAACCCAGCTTTAGTCTGCTACGCCCTCACTGGACTGGGACCTGATTTTTGTCATGTGGATCAATCGTGTGCAAACCATATATTTCTCATCCACCTACAATCAAATTCTCCCTATTTGGATGGTGAGATTTATCTGGATAGGTTATGTGTTTTTGTTTTTTGTTATTTTTAACAATGGCAAGCTAAAATGAAATCAAATCGTCAAAATGAAAGGAGTAGAAGTAAAAAGTCGTCAATTACTTGAGGCAAAATCTCTGTTTAAGGTTAAGAAGTATTTGCATTTCATTACATGACCCCACATTGAAGGGACAAAATGACTCAGTCAACAAATATGGCATATTTACCTGGTTTTCAAACATCTAAATAAAAAAATGTAACTACAGTAACAGGAAAAATGCACACGTTTGCATCTTCTTCATATTCCTGCAGTTTTCTATGTCAGACAAAGGTCAAAAGTTCCTGTCTTCTTTTACACAAAGCAAAAATCAAGAATTTTAGGTAATAATAAACCACCCCAAAGGAGGAGGGTCTGCTCTGAGATGTTCCCTTCGTTTGTGATACTGTATACATTTACAACATTTTAGTCAATAGTGGGTGTTTATAACCTCCACTGTAAGCAACACTGGAAGATTTATTACAGTACAAACTTACACTCCAACAAAGAAAAAACATTCCAGGAGAGGCTTTTCTTTTTTCCTTTTTTTTTTTATTTCACAGTCCAAAGCATCAACTTCTCCCTTAAAAAGCCCTCTTGTGAGAAACGAACTGCACAGCCAAACGCCTCCTCAGGGTGGCAGCGGAAGGGTCATAGCGGGCCCTGGGGGCTTGGGTAAACACCGGCCAATCCAGCCAACACAAGCGCCACACTGGGTTGTGCAAGGCGGCCGTGGGACATCTGGCCACATCACTGCCCAGCGTTCCTGCTTTATGAGCAACAACAGCCGTAACTCTGAGAACAGAGGTGACAGGAGCGAGGAGGGAGGAGAATGGCACTGAATGAAACAAGGGAGAGGAAGCGAAATGTGCGTGTGTGGCAAGAATGGGGAAAGATAGAACCGGAGACGGAGAGGAAGAGGAGAAAGCTGAGCAAGAACCAAAAGAGCTGACATCATTTCAGAGGAGTGGCGAGCTTTGCCCATATAAGGTGCATAAAAAAGGCTTGTTTGTGCATCCGTGAAACCTAGGTTTTCCAGATAAATCATCTATCACTTCATTTAAGTCTAAAAGAAGGCTTAAATGTTCTGACCACCTTTTCAAAACTGAGGAAGCAAATCTTTAAAGTCAACACTGACGATGGAAGTAACCGCTTTTTCCTCATGTGTCACAACACACACCAGTCGCAGTTTGACTGTGTCAACTAATTCTGCCTTACAAGACCTCAGAGGTGAGCGCAGCATCTCTGCTGAACTGCCAGTAACCTACACCAGTTCCCACACCTATCTATCGGTGGTAACCCATTAGCGTTTACTCGATGACCCCTGACCTGGGCCGGGGTCGTGGCCGGGGCCATCATTACAGGATAAATCATAAACACCTGAGTGGCTGACCTGGGCACAGTGCTGGGGCTGCAGTCATGTGGTATTCATTTTGAGTCGCGTTGGCGTGTAAATCGGGTTAAACCAGCGCCTGCGACCCTCAGGGCCCACAGCACATATTAAAAATGTGACCACAACCCACGCACTGTCAGGGTGTGTGAGAGTGTGTGTTAAGCAGTTATGAGGAGCTTGGCTCCACCAGTGAATGAATATGACTTTATATAGAGCATGAAATTGAATACGTTTACACAACCAAACAATGGCTCAACATCTGTTTTACTTCTTTAACTTCCTCCAGTAGCTAAGTGACGATCAGGTTTTTACATTCGGGATTTTATCTTCCGAAAGACAGCGTGATGGGATACAATTATCCCCTAATTAGTTCTGCATATTGTCTTACACTGTCTTTAATGATACACATTTAAAGACATTTTTGGCTCATCTTTTACTCTCATTTGGAGTTAAAGATTCCTTTGGATGCATTTCCACAGCTGCACCAAAAAAGCTTCATTTTAAAAACTGGATTTTGGTTAAATAGGAAGAGGAGTGTCTGGACTTTGCAATATTTTCACATAGTTTTCATTTCATGATTTTCTAAGTTCAAGTTAGTTTTGATAAGTCTTTTTACCTCTCACAATCCCACATGAGAAAAAACCTTGGGTAGTATGGAAAGTGTGAATATGAAATAATTTCCCTTTTACTTGCACCAACCCTGTTCCTTTTGTCTTGCAAGCATGTCTTAAGGTGTTGAACAGATCAGGGATACTATCACCACATCTTTCTAAATGTTTCTTTGATATTTCAGTGAACTTTTCTGCACTGATGTTGCATTTTTTCACCAAGCCAACTAAGACAATCCCGTACCATCACAGAGCCTGGCTTTGGGCCTTGGTGCTGATGACAAACTGGATGCTCCTCGCTTTATTCTGCAGCACAACGCATGCATTTCTTCCATAAAAGTTCAAAAGCACTGATGTATCCGGAAGATTAATGGTAAGTGGATAAATTAAAGGGACTATACCCGTTTTCACGGCCGGCTAGCTTAGTTAGCAATAGCGGCTAGTTTTTTTTTTCTTTTGTGTGACGCTTTTTCTCGGCTAAGGGGTTTAACTTTCGTAACGTAATACCAGATCACTTTGGGAACGCTATTACTTGCGTCACGCCAAAACTAGCCGGACGTGAAATCGGGTATAGTCCCTTTAACTTTTGAGGTTCTTTCTTTCCTCTTTATGAACTGAAATTCCACCAGATTCTTTAAATAATTCAATATTACAATGTGCAGTGGGGAAAAATACTCAATTCTTTACAATACATCATAAAGGATTTATTTATTTTTTTTAGATTTTAAATTATTTTGTCACAAACTTGCTGACAAACTGGAGACCAGTCAGTCATCTTTGCTTTTCATAGACAAAGTAAGTTTATAGGTTTATAGTTATTGCACATTTCACTGATGACAGTCCCAAATACTTAAAGGCCCTAAATTACCCCACTGTTACTTTAGTTGTAAAGGGTTAGAGTATTGAAATTAATCTGTGTTACTTTGTCTGCAAATACATAAAGGCTAAAATTAAATCATTGAATTTGTGAATTAATTCATTAATTACTTAATGTAATATCCTAACTTTTAGTACTACTACCGACTTCTGATCTGGGGCTGTAGTGTATGTAGCAAATGCTTTAGTCTTCTTTAGTTCCCCTGATTGCATGTCAAACCCCACGAAGAATAGCTGCAGTTTCGCTGCAGCTAATGGGGATCCAAATAAAATAAAATAAATAAATATATGTTTTTCACTCACCTCTCCTCGGGCTCTCGTGGTTAAAGAGGATCCCGTTGACAGCGAACATGTTGTAGGCCTCACGGAAGTTCACCACAATCCAGTAGGCGTAGAGCTTAGCAGCTCCTGGGAGCACAGACCAAAGCGGGGACGAGGTAAAGAAGCAGATGGAAACTTGTTAATAGCAGTCTTACATTTACCACATGCATTTTCTTTATAACTTCAACCAGAAAAACGTACTTTATGCCACCGATTAAAACCTGCACGTTGGGAAATCATCCTCAACCCTGCATCCAAGTAATCAATTAGTCATTTTATGTATTTAAAAGCTGTAAATCTGCAGCAGCTGAAGGTTTATGTTTGACCCATTTCAGCCACAGTGATACTTAAAAAAAATCTATTCGCTCTGTTTTCATAACAAATACACCAGAACCACAGTAGGGTGCTTTAAGGAAGAAGGAAAAGTTATCTCTTCACAGACACACAACTCTTTCCCAGCTCTACAGTCATGTTCTTGTGGACAATGACTCTTCTCATGAATCTGATGCATCTGATCTGATCCATCCATCAATCCAGCTGTTTTACTGCAGACTCCTGCTGACTGACTGAAAACCCCGCTCTCTGACCGTCCTCCTCCTCCCTTCTCCTGTAATGAGGGGAATACCACAGCAAATGAAGGGAGGTGCCTGCTGATTAAACCTCCCCACACTGGAGGTGAAAGAAGGTCGTCATGGCTACCCTCGCCTCCAACTTCTAATTAATAGAGAAGCAGCCCTTCTCAAGAAGGTACGCGCCTCCCATGCGGCCTCAGATTGAGTGCTGACAGATGGGAAAGTGTCAGTGAGGAGAGCATTTAGACAACAGAGAACATGAAACCTGGTCGCTGACACATGTGTGCAGGCTGTACACGTGTGTGTGTGTGTGTGTGTGTGTGTGTGTGTGTGTGTGTGTGTGCGCGCATGCTGGAAGCGAGTGCTGAGTGCTGTGGATATAAAGGTGTCTTTGTTAAAACGAGAGCCACTCCAGTCCTCAATCAGACGTTTGGCCTCAGGCTGTGCGGAGAGCTCAAACCGAGTCTAAGCTCTAAAGCTTCTCTTCTATTCACTAACACAGACACACATACTCTCAATAACACATATATCCATAAACAAACCAAGAAAAGGAGCTGGAAAGGCATCAAGCAAGGAGTGTTTGTACACCCTGACATGGCAGAATACAAGAGTCCAACATGTGTTGCAACACAGGCAGAGCTCAGTGATGTTTGTTTCCCTGTGGAGCTGCAGCACATGCGGCGCTGGTGTGTATTACCGTAAGGTGAACGAGGGTAGAAGGGAGTGGTTTCCTTCTGAGGGATCTCCTGGACTTTGCCGTACAGCTCACTGGTGGAGGCCTGGTAGAATTTCACGCTGTTGGTTAGACCACACGTCTTGATGGCATCCAGAAGACGAAGTGTGCCTACTCCGTCCACATTAGCGGTGTACTCCGCCAGTTCAAAGGAGATCTGGGGAAAAAAAGGAGGAGACTTTATTAGGAAAGCTAAAAATAAGATCTTCTCAATTAAATTTTTACTCTTAGGCATTTAATTTTTTTCCTTTTTTAAGGGATTCGCACAAATATTAAGATGACTTGAGTGAACATTGTGGCTTCTACCTGTGAAAACATTCATGAAGCTGTAAGATGAGCAGTGAACACTGATGGTAGGACTTGATTTAACCAACCTCAGACTTAATTTGTGAAAAAATATGTCTGTTAGAGGATGGCACCATATTGTCTTGTATGAGGGTGAAAAAGTGTGTGACTTTTCAAGCACCGAGCATCATATGCTATCTTAACAGCACCGCTAAAAGAATCTGGATAAAATCAAAAATCTGAGTTTTATAGGAAAAAGTGTCAGTCAGCAAAAAAGACAAAAGAAAGGGACAAATATGTAAATTAAAACATCTTTAGTGGTATACGTACATGCTACTGTTTTTAAAAGGAAGAAAAACTGTGGGTGAAAACTGTGTAAACAGACAATAAAATAAGTTTAGTTAACTTTAAAGATGGCGGCTGGGGACGCTACAGCCGGGCTGCTTCTGAGCCCATCAGAGCCAATCACAAAGCTTATTTCTCAACTCTTACACTCCAACTCCCACAATCCCCGTTTCCACTACAGAAGCCAAAAAATTAACTTAATAAACACTTGGGGGGGAAATTAAGAGGAAAAAGATGTGCGCATGCATGATTCTGTGTGTGTGAGAGAGAGAGAGATGGACAGAGACAGAGAGAGAGAGAGAGAGAGACAGAGAGAGAGACAGAGAGAGAGAGAGAGATACTGTGTATTAGGACTGTGAGTGCCTGTGCTTATGCCAGGTTGGCCTCCATTTCCAAATCAGGCGTGAAGGTTAAAAGCTGCCCTGGTTAGTGGTCACCACACCTGGAGTGAGCAGCACGGACCACGTCTGAGCAGAGGAAACACTCGGACCCTTTGGAGCTTTCACACCAGTGCTGAGCACACACGGCCAGATAAAGACCCCTTATTTAAAGCTGGGACCCAAGAACACTGGGCCTCTATTCGGCTCACAGTGCATACACACTTGTGCACACACACAGTGAGCAGGTTTAATCAGGTTCAATTACACTCCTCTGCTCAGCGTAATTAACTGTGATGGTCCACTCTTGCCTTTACTGTGCATTCTGGCATTTTCATTTATATTTACATCATTTACAAGAGAAAGTGAAAGTGCACCTAACACACAGACACACACACACAGTCCACATTGCATAATGGCAATTTCAGTCTATGCACAGAAAAAGTGGAAAGAATGATTTCCATCTCTGAACAATCAAATTCCAATATGAAACCATTACAAATCGAGGATTAAAACAGATGCCAGCAACGCAAAGACTCAGTGGAAAGTGAACATCATTAGCAGCACAACTGTAAGCCATTGCTTGCCGAAGAGCTTTGCATGATATCCGCAGTGATTTCACCTGGAATTTCAGCTTCTACGCTGCAACATCAGAGCACGCCGCTGCAGAATGACTTTTAGGCAAACGACTTTGTCAAATATGAAATTGGCTATGTCATATTTTTGTCATCCTGAAAATAAAATACTGTAGCTTCAATTAAGGTAAATTAAGCTGTATTTTTGTTGTGTCAATTCCCAACAAAATTCTCTCATGGCATTTTGCAGATGCAATTAATTCATTATGATCCCTTTAACATAAATCCTCATTTATTCAATTTATATTAAACCAAATAAGCCAATTTATAAGAAACTGAATGCCAGGGAAGCAAAATCTCCAGTCTTCCTAGCTTTGCATCACTTTTGCATAATTTCTATCTGGTGGTTTTACATATTTAAAAAAAAGCGGCATGTGCTGCCTCATTTTAGTGGGTCAAATGACTAATCACAGCCCTGAAGCTGAAATAAAGCATTTCCGGCAGTGTGTGATAAGAGACGCTGCAGTGAAATATGAAAGATTAAAGAAAACCAGATTTTTAAAAAATCTTAAATCTACCAAGGTTAGCTATAAGAAATAAAAGGGGTATTTGAGTTATGTACAACTAGTTTTCCTTTTTTTTGTTTTTGTACTTCTTACTGCAGACATGATCTTGTTAATTCTGGATTGATCTGCTCTTCATCATTGCTCCAAAATCAATTTTTTTATTGTTGTCACACATTCAGCTCCTGTTGTTGAATGTAAGGACAAAAACAGCATTATGGGATTGACTGTTTTCATCCCCTGGTCAACATTGATTATAAGTTTTAACTGAAATGTAAACAGATGACTAATATATTTGTTTTATGCTGCAGTTGGTAGAATCCTCAGGCTCAAACGAGGTCTTTCTTAAGCCTGAACCTGAAACAAAAAACACGACTTTATCTTCAATTCAGAGGAAGGGAAAGTCACAAACCGAGACTAAATCAATTCCCTCTTCAGCAACAGATAATCTCGGTAATCCTGATTCTTTCTGGTCCACCGACAGTACGTTACCCTCACAACACTCGCGGATGTCTCCACTTTTCTTGTGAACTCAAGTCAGAACTTCTTTACTAACCATTTATTAAAAACTGTAGTCTGCCTCTGGGAAGGGGGTGTCGACATGCTCCAAACATACTCCAATTGTCCTTATTGGCTCGCCTCAGAGGAGGACAAAGTCCAAAAGGAGTCTAATTCAGACAGAAGGGAAAATTTAAAAAGCAGCTTTGGCCTCAAGAGGTGTAAAAGAAGAGCCCTTTCTTCTAAGAAGGACAAAAGCTGCATTTCTACATGCAACTTTTCCAGGAACTAGGGTCTGTTGGGGAGTCCTTTCCTTGAGGCCCTTTATTTCCAGCGCAGAAACCGGGGGATAAACAGAATCCTGGGGGAGATATTTTACGCCTCGAAACCAGCCCAAGTGGGGCGGTAACAGTGGTGAGAAAACCTGGAACCTTTGGATGGAGCCTTTCGTTTTAAACATGCCTGACTGGTTGATTAATCTCAGCTTTCTGTTTCAGTCACTCCACTTTTAATATCAACAGTACTTGTTCAAATCTGTTTACCTGAAGTTGTGCCACAGAAATTAGCTACATTAGCAACCTTTGAGTTCATGCAGCTTTCCGGTTTAACTGCCTATACAGGTTACTGCGGGAGACCCAGACACTATTTTATTCTCCCATTTTACACGGTTTGCAGGTATTTTAGACCTGCAAACATGTAGCGATGATCAGATCTGGACTAACATTTCACAAAATCCTCTGCAAAAAAAGAGCAAAATGGTAAATTCACTGTATTGCCAGTCTCATAACATGTGCATCCAAGGAAACTCTGGGTACCTCCAACCACACAACCAACAACTGCACATAAGAATCATGTGCAGTGTAAGAAACACACAGGAGAAAGAAGATGTCTAGCACTCACTCTGAATCTCAAAAGTCTTAATTCATGCTGCGACGTCCCACACTGAGAACCCCCTCCGTCCAGATTTCTCCATGCTTGAGCCCATTCATCTTGTTTTTTTCTCCACAGATGAAGTGCATGACACATGCACACACACACACACACACACACCCACACACACAGTGGGTATCAAAACCAGCTGAGAAGGGCAGGGTCCAGGATGCCTTGACAACTTAAATCAAACAAATTGCCTTAATGCCTCCATTCTCTGTCATTATGTAAGGCCTGAGCGCTGACGGTTTAAAGGCCAGACGTTTGTCTATCTCGCTCTGTGTGTGTGTGAGACTGTGTGATTAAGTCTGGGGGGGTGGCTGCTGGGCCCCAGCCTGGCAGATATTGTTCTGTTCTGGGAAGTTAGCCAGGTTCTGTCAGCATTGGGGGTCCACCGCCGAGCAAATATCCCGACCCAAAGCAAGCCATGGGTTTGAAAAGCTTCTAAATGTCCAGGACATGCGTGCTGCATTTGGTGGTTTTATTTCTTTCCTGCTCGCACAGGGGCCTGCTGAAATGCATGCTTGACACTGTGGAATGTGACTCAACATGTATGTGTGCACATGCGCGCTCACTTATTCTGGCGTGTTCCTGTGTGTCGTGACAGATGTATAAATATGAGCTGCATTTATTCAGTCGTGGTCTCTGCATACGTGCATTGCCTTATATACAGAATAAAATGTAGCATTAAGTTGTATATATCCAGATGGAGAGGAATGTTGGACTCTGATGTGAGTTTGGAAAACGGAGTTCATGTTAATCACTCAACAATAAGAAACACATTTGTGCAAAAAACTCGGGTTGAGCCATTCGTTTTAATTTTTCAACACAAATTCATCGTCATATTAGCGGAGGTCATACTGTTCTGTCATATATTCATCAGATAAAATGCAGGATAGTTTTCTATTAACTTCATTATGTATAGATAAAAATTACAGTTCACCCCTCCTCCACTAGGGGGTGATCCAAAAGGGAGTCTATCCCCAAACACTTCCATGTTAATAATGCCAGCTTCACAGCAGAATTAAACATTTACAGCTTGGCACAAAAACCGTTTCAGGTTTGATTTGTCAAGTTTACTTTAATGAAAACTGTGGAGGGAGGGATTTTTTCAATGTCATTTCATCTTGAAATTCTTCAGAATTAGGGGTGTGTCCCTGTCAGATATCCGGTAGCAACGAGGCAGGGAGCACAACCACGGTTCCAGCCAGCTAACAGCCTGCCTTAGCCTTAGCCGGTCGACATCTGTTAGCTGGTTAGCTGGTTAAAACAACCCCTATTTCTCTTGAATGGATAGTACAGCAAATTTGGAATATTGTGAATCATTTTGTAATAATATTGTGAACTTTATAGTTTTAGCCCTATAATGCTGTGTGTAACAGTGGTGGGAAAAAGTTTTCGGACACCCTTTGAAATTAACACAATCACAAATGTTTTCAAATTAAAAATTAAAATGGCTTTTTTCAGGTATTGTTTGGTATTTTTCATGTGACTGTTCTATAGAAACTGCATTTGAAGACCTAAGAGTGATTAATAATGCACTATTTAGAACATGCAATTTGGACATGTACTAATAGTTTTGTTTTTTTAAATGCATTCTATTTTATCCATAATGTACAGCACTTTGGTACACTGCTCTTGTTTTAAGTGTGCTGAGAGAAAATGGATTGGCCTGGATTAGATAGTTCCCAAATGAATGGGGTGTCTGAATATTTTTTCCATCACTGTAACCTGTTTTGCATTACTTTATGGTAAAAGCTTAGTTTAAAACCCTGTCATACACAATCCGATTCTCGTTTTCTGCCCCCTGGTGGACACTGGGGCCAAGGTTAAGTTTATTCCATTTTTTTTATTATTATTCCTTTTTAACAGGTAGAGTTTTTCAACACAAAAATATTGTTGGATTGTGGAAGGTGTTACATGAGTGAGACAAATGTCTGATTAAACTGCACAGTTTTTATGAGTAAAGGATCAGATTTAATATGAAAAAAATCCAATTCCGCCTTATAACTGAGTAAGTATTAAATGTATGTCTGATATATGAAATGGCTCATCCTGTGGCTATCCTCTAAATCTAAGGCTTGAAAACTATCAGAATAAAAGGAGGATGAAGTTGTTTTTTCTCCCCTAACATGGAGTTTCTCTACAAAAACTTAATGAGCTAGTTTGTTTTGTCAGACCAAAAAAACATCAACAGCAAAATCAAATCAACGAGGCACCTTCCTGATGAGTAACTCTCTTCTATATTTTGAGCACCGATCTCATGCGGCAGTGGGAAGCTGATTAAAACCTGGTGAAAACAGCCTGCTGAGCCCATGTCTCATCACAGTGGATTACATTTAGGAAAACACACTGCTTCTCCAGCACATTCCTGCCAACTCCAAACACCCAAATAAAGAAATTACCAAAATGCCCAGGAGGTGCCGAAGACAGAGAAAGAGTCAGGACAGAAAGTGTGTGAATGTGTAATTGTACACACAAGCATGGGTGGGAGTTTGTGGAGAGAAACCACAGTCAATTAAACCTTTACTCATCACATTATAGGCCAACTGAAATTAGAGCAGTCGTGTGTTAAAAGAGCAAAGACAAACAGGTTGAGTTCCCTTGAGGAGAGTGTGGTTTAGATCCGTCCTGGAAACCTACGCACTGCCTGAAAATGACTTTACTCAACTCAACACTCATCAGCTTTAAGAAGCCAGCAGTGAGTAACAGACTCTCCTCTTATATGCAAATATGAAGCCTCAGTCATCCTGTATGACTCTGCAGTACAAGGCAGAATACAATTAATCCTGAGAGGAAGCAGTTTTAGTGAAGAAACTACACTAGTTAACTTCAGATCTGCACCACAAAAAGGGAACAGCCTAAAATTCCTGTAGCTGTGAGAAGTTGTATCATAATTTATTTAAACCCTTTAATGCATAACTTATTCAGACGTAATTACATACAAATGTGGCATCGCTAGAACATACGTTTAGAAAGTGTATTCGCTGACTGTGTCAGGCAAAATGCTTGATCAGATTACAAACTCTTGATGACAACCATCAAATCAGTTGAATGAAAAATCATCTTTTCTATTAAGTTCAGTTCAATTGAGATTAAACTGAACTTTAACATGGTCACTAGGCCCACACGACATCAGGAAATCTTGCGATGTGCGATAACAGAGTTGAAAGTTTCGATGACTATAGAATCTGCAATGAATAAAATTTGATGCCGCTTTGAGGTTTTCTCATACAACACAGGATAAAACAATTATACTTTAGCTCAATTTGTTGAAATTCTCCTGCACAGATGTCTGCTGAACTCATAACTTGTGCTTTATAATATTTGTGACATTGTTTTAGATTTTAGTAACTCTGCTCTTCTTCCTAAAAACAATAATTTAACCTTCAACACAAACAGATCATGCACAGTGGTGTCCTGCAGCCTGAAGACTAGAAATAAAGTAATAAAGAATGTCTTAAGGTTTAAGATTAAGGTTGAAGTCATTGCATTTGCAGCTTTTGCTCAATACAAGCAGATCAGTGTTCTAGTGTGGAGTTTCAGTATGTTTACATTTATTCGTTTACATTAATGCATGATATCTAACTGATATGAAAAACAACTGAAACGGCCAGAGAATATGTGCTCATAAATAACTCTAGTCCTCTGTCTAACATCATCAGTCCATGGACCCACAATGCTGTCCATGTCAGCAGATAATTAACTCTTTCAGCATAGTATATCCACTACAGTAGACGCCTATTTGGCAGCTGTGTTCCAGTATATTCATGGGTGGGGATGGAAAATTTGTAATTTTGCCACTTCAGGGGACAGCAGTGAGTCATTCAAAACACTGTCACTTACTGTAGAATAAATATTTATATATATGTCCAGATGGACATTGTGATCAGCGGGAAAAGAAAATACAACCACACATTTTATAGAATGTTTATCTTATAGAAATATATTAAGTATATTTAAGTAATGATTTTGAATAAAATATAAATATGCATTGAATAAATAAGATGTACAAAATGATTAAGAAATAAAAGAATGACTGCATATGTCTATGGAAGTAAATTACTGAATGCAAACATCTGTCACTGTTTTTTTAATAATTCATGGATGAAAGGCTTAAAAAAAAAACAATTCATAATAAATAACTGCCTAACAAAAGAACCAACCGCTTTCATTCAATTTGTCTTCAATTCAGACTTACACGCATGGGGCAGCAGGTAAAGGAAAGGAAAAACCTCGTCTGAACCCAACTTTAGAAGGGAACCCTGCAGTCTGTTTCAAATGGTGAAAATGGTGACGTTTCCTCCATTACTGATATTACTGGATGTTAGTAATCAGGGCACCACAACATTAGACAATACCCAATTCACAGTTTTAAACAAGGGAGAAAAGGCAAATATAAGAAAAAGCCAATTAATTTGGTCATAAAATAACTAAAATTAATTTTGTTAGAAAGAAATCGTAAAAAATCGAAATCGAGAACTTAAAAACGAGAATCGAATTGAATCGTGGCTTGAGTGAATCGTTACATGTTGAACATGCAAAAACAAGCTAAAGTTCTTTAAAGTATAAAGGAGCCTTCAGTTATAATTGTTTTTATTCAATTTTAAATCAAAATCTTGGCAATTTAGAATTTGTCTTCTCGACATTGATATAGAAATTGCAATAACAATAACGTTTCGATACATCCCCCAGCCTTGTTCCTACGTAATCATGAAAAGAAAGAAAGCAAAATATCTCACAATCTGGAACAACATCTTTCTAAAACAGAAGATTACAAAAATTGGTGGGGCACAGCATGATGATCATTTTCCATGTTTGCGTCAACTTCCAGCTGTAGCTTAGCTACTGTTGCTCTATGCGAGGCCACGTGAACAGCCCACTCGCCAAGCAGAGCTGTATCTCCATCCTCATGTTGTTGTGTTGTGATGAAACCTCAAGAGAAGTCTCTCCATCTCCAGTTCTGTCTTGTTAGAGGTGTGTTACCCAAGCCTGTCTGTGCACCTTTTAGAAAAACACAAACACTATTTTTCCCCGTGCCGTGCCAAAAGGCCTTTCCCTAAAATGCAGACGCAATGCAACTATGAAAAAAAAGAGTTGTACAGTAAAATGTGAACAGTGAGCAACAAGAACTGTGAAACAGAGGTGTGCATTTAGGACATTGCATCATGTGGCTGGAACGCATCTGTGTTGGTAAAATAGATCACAACAAATAGATCACTCCCTAGCCTTAGCAACACCCGTTAACATTGTGGGTAAGCATACCTGACATGAGAACCTTTAACAGTGCGGCAATGCTTCCAGACATTGTTCACATATCAGTACTCTTAAAATAACACAGCATGAATATTAAAGACACAAACACACCCTTATCACGCCAAGAATTCTCTGAGCAAATTATGGGCTTAAATTAGACTCAAATATATTTTGTAAATATAGTTTGTAAATCAAAGTTCATGAATGATTCCAGAGTTGAAAATGAAGCTTTGCCACTTTGGGAAATGAATCAGTTCTAGAACTGAAGGTCTGTTTCTGTGTTGAAAAGAATTTGTGCATGTGCAGAAAGTATTTGCAGAAATATTATGCAAAGATTCATGAGTCAATGACATGATTTAAAAGGCTTTATGAGTTACTGTATCATCGGGAGGAGGTTAACTAACAGTCCCTACTCAAGAAGCTAAAATCGATTACATTCTTAACAAGATTGTTTTTAGTCCTAATGAGGGAGATTAGTGTCAAAGAAAAGTAGAAGTGAAATTACTTTAACAGCTTCATACTGTACTGTACTGTAATGTACTGTAATGACTGAGTGCATGGTTATGGATAACTAGTACATAGGAATGAGATAAATTGTGGCTATGTGTTGGTTATGCATGGGGATTTATGGCTACAGCATGCATATAGCATGGATAATTTTAATTTATCCATCTGTCTATTTTCTCCTGCGTATCTGCGGCAAAGTTGCAGTGGTTCGACTTTAAGCCCCTGCTGGATGACAGGCTTGTCACTCATCCCATCTGCAGGGGAGAACCCTGACACCCTGCAGAGGAAACTATTTTCCAGGGCTAATCTTGTTCTTTTGGTCACTTCCCATAGCCTGTGACCATGGGTGAAGGTAGGCACATAGATCAACCAGTAAATCAATGGTTCAGCATCGCCTTCACCACATAGGGCCCTCATCAGAGCCCACACCACTGCAGAGGCTGCACGGATCCGCCTGTTGATCCTCTGCTCCACTCGTCCCTCACATGTGAAATAATCCGTTAATGGCAAAGATCTGCTTTGGTTCATAACTGTGTCCGACCAAGCAATAAATTAAGTTCTGTGTCTTTAATAATTATTGGGCTGTCAGAAAGTAACTGGAAATGTAAAACATCCAAGTCACTGTTTATATAATCATTAGAGGAAGTCTTTAGTGGATCATAGCATATATAACTCCTTTAACAAGAATACAGTATATGCAAGGCTCCTTCCTCAGCTTTCCTTGGAAAAAGTCAATTACATTTGTCATAACTGTACAGCGGTTAGTTTGATTATGTAAGGGAACGGGTACAAAACAAAACATAACTTTTAACGTTGGCGATATGTCACCATTATAAATAACAGCTCTTGACGTTAGCATCAAACAAAGGAAGGAACCGCCAGCTAAGCCTAGGGCTAGTAAGGTGACAGACGATGGAAAAATTATGATGGAAATATACTCGTCTACCACGTTTTGCTACTTCAACTTATCTAGAATGCAAATGTAACCAAATAAAAAACCCTTTGGTCCAAAATCCTCCCAGAAGACACTGGTAGAGTTTCTGAATTTCAAAAAAAAGTCAACAAGCTACTTGAATAAATCCTTGCAGCGTACTTTGCCATGCAGCCTTCATTTGTATGAAAGGAAGTTTCATCCATCCATTTTCTAAATTTTGTTCTCGGAAGGCTGGAGCCAATCCCAGATGCCACTAGGCAAGAGGCAGGGTACATCTAGCCAGGTCGCACGTCCATCGCAGTGTTTAGTTTCATTAGGTTTCATCTAAAATCTAATAATGTAGTAGTCTTCAGAAGGATTGTGTGGAAATGAGTTTGTTGCTAACAGTGATGACAACTTGTAACTCAGTCTGCCTTTCACTCAATTTTCTACTATAGTTTTTCTGTTTCATGGCCACTTCCTTCATAGGAAAAAAAATTTCCAGCATGTTTTTTGCCACAGATTTCATCCCCCATTAGCTCAGGTGTTTCTTTGATTGTGGCGGTGGCACTGAATGCACAGTTAAAAGTTCCGACACATTCACACAATGTGATGTTGAGCGCAGATCTCTTTAAAGAGAGCTTTAAAGATGGGATTTACAAAACCAACTTTAAGTGCCTTTAACATAAAGGAGAAGTCACAGTGAACATTAATTTTTCAAATTTGGGATCTGCACATGGCATGGCATGAATCCAACCACTAATCCTCCCCCACTGATGTTCACTCATCATTACAATCATGTCTCAATCTCTGCATTTTTGTGTCTAATTACAGGCGTCCTCAGCTAAGTTAGTGCAAGTGTTGCTGCAGCTATGGCAATGAACAAATACAAGTACACAGATCAGGTGGATCTGAAAGAGACAGATGTAGAGGTGGGAGGGTTTCAAGTGCATGTGTGGAGAGATATGTGCTGTGAGAGCGTGTGTCAGGGCAAGTAGACCGAGAGCTGGAGATTGACTGTCAAACTCAGGATTTATGCAGCCAAGTCTGGAAAGTCCCTGTCTGCCTCCCGGCACTCCTCTTAACCTCTTTTCAGTCTTTCTCCTGTTGTCTCCATCGCTTTCTCTTGATGACATTGATGTGAGCAGGTGGTGGCCAGCAGCTCCAACGCTCCTGCCCCACTCGTCTCTCAGGGCAACAAAACGCAGGAAATATGAAGGAAGTCTGAGCCAATGCAATCAGTTTACAGTCCAGCGCTCATCATTAAATTCAGTCAGTATTCCCAGAACTACTGCCAGACACGTCTTCTCAAACAGCCCCGGTAGAAGTTACATACCAAGTGATGACAAGAATGTATCAAAGGGTCTTTTGAACTTTTGCAAAGAGCCACAGTTTCACCAAAACATGGAGGAAAATATTACTTTTCTATTAATTTCTAAAGTACCCCTACAAGAGTTTCCATCTGTAAAAACTGTGCTTCTGATACGTTCTGATTGCACGCCACAGTCACAGTGGCCCTGCAGCATTCCCAGGCTGAGAAATGTAATACTTAATATTTCTAGCCCAGGGCATAATGTAGCATCCAGGGCATCACACACCACTTACTGGATATCAACACACTGGCCGTTTTGGATGAGCACCACAGGTGGTTTATCAAAGAAACACAAGAGGGCATTATTGGAGCAAGGAAGTAAAAGAAAGAGAAAGGGACAGAATAAGAGACGAGTTGATGTCGGACTGACTTTTACTGGCTGGAGAGAGCTCAAAGTAGAGATGAGACGCAAGATGGAAGCAAAATTTGTCTATGTTGGGGGGTGGGGGGGTTGTGAGAAAAATTCCAGCGGTCCTGAAATCGGTAAATTGTAACTATCAGCGTTTCCTTTATCAACACTGGAACCTTTTGGTTCTTTGGCAAAATCCTCCCTTAGGAACCTTGGTATAACCTTTGATTCTGGTTTTACTTAAGATGCACGATTCAAGTCTCGTTCACGTTTTCATCACCTGCTGGTGATGGTACCCCAAACTAAGCTGAAATCAAAAGGAAACAGAGCCTTTTGTTCGGTGGCTCTGGACTCTGGAACTTTCTTCCTTTCCACTTGAAATTGGTGGATTCTGTAGTTGCTTTTAAAAGCCAGTTAAAAACATATCCTTTAAAAATCAGCTTTTTATTCATTACGCTTGTTTTTATGCATTTCACGATGTTTGGGACATAAATGCACAAAAGAAACCCAGAAGCAACTCTCAAGTAACTCAACTTTGACAGCATTCCTTGAAAAGGTGCAAATTAAAATGCACAATTAAACATGAAACTATCAATTATTTCAATATGATAACTGATGATTGTTAAGGTAAGTGATGCGTTGCGCCAGTGCTGGAGGTAAAAAATGACAACAGCAAAAAGGCGTCAAACAAGTATTGTAGGAAAACAGGCCGTACAGCTCTGTCCTGTTTGCTCTTGTCACCAAAACACACAAAAAATTGTTGAGGGGCAGAGGCGAAGTAATCCTGGCTAAGATACTCCACCAAGTAACCCTCCAGAACGAGTAACCCTAACCATATTTTCATTAATATCTTAACCTAATCATGTTTGTTTGGGGTTTTTTGCTGTCTATATATATTTTCCCTTTGTCCATTCAGAGATCATTTCAACTCTGTTAGGTATTACTCATTGCTCAACCTGTTTCTTGTGCACTAAGATATATTTAACTTGTCTTTTCTCCATGCCCCTTCTTAAATTAAGACTTTTTATGAGCACCATTAACCGTTGACGTGAACATAATCCATCGCACACTACTGGGAATCATTTTCTATTGGCTTTATGTTTAATCAACGACAATCTTTGTTATTTTCAGCTGTTACTGAAATATATTTTAAGGTTTCACAACCACCAGAGTAAACACCTCCTTACAAACGCCCCATGACATTTGAAATACACACTGTGCCTCCGAGAGAAGACAACCTTCTGGTGACGTTTCATCTGTTAACGTAATTTTATTTTTAAAAGTATGCACATGTCCATAAGTGTTTATCGAAAGATCAGACAGCAGAGGTGCGTTCGTGTGCCTCGTTCCCTCTGCGGCAGATCAGGGAGGGGAAAACGAACTGCAGCTCTTTTCGTGAATCACCTGATCTACCCTGTAGGCATTTACCACCAATCAATCACTGCTTCCCTGCAATCATAAACACATATAAACATGACAACAGGTCATACTGCAGCAGGCTGAGGTCATGCGGGTGGTGCTGGGGTGGGGGTGCACACAAGGAGTTACAGCCAGCTAGAGATAGCAAATAAACCAAAGAGGTTTATCATACCTGCAGATAAGAGTAATATCATTTTGAAGTCCCATCCAAACTTCAATAAGACATCGGCCCAGGGTCAGATGAATATAATTTGTGAGCATGAAAAATCGGTAAAAAAGGTCTTTGACCCAGTTGAGGGAAAATAATTTGGTGTGGCCTACAATTTCAGCACTAAAGAACATTTAGTTAAAACCTTGTAAAGATCTATTTATTGATTGATGTATTAGGATATTGATCTTTGATAATGACTAAAAATCTGGCTTATTCAAGAGTATGAGAACTTAACTGTGTCTAGAGTTCACGTCTCTTCTAAAATATCCCCAACACAGACAAGTTACAAGCCTGAACAGAACCCCGACAGCTAGAAAGCCGTCAGAGCACTCCGACAAACTTCCATGAGTCGTTTACCTGAACTGATTCTTTTCTTTTAATTACAGAGAAACCAGTAAATCACAGCAGTGTCCCCAGCAGCACATACATCTTCTTTCTTTCCCTGCTTGAGTGTTACTCCTCACACTTTTTTTTTTTTAAATCAGCACACCAGGACTAGATTACATCAAAGTGGACTTTCAGAGGAGAGGTGATGAATGACCTCCTACATCTGAGACCCCCTGTCAGGACCAAACTGCACCACCACCTTTCCCCACTCCACCTCCAGCTGCTGCTGCTCCATTTGGCTGTAATCAGCACCCAGCATCATCCCTGGACTGAGAAGGCGGGGGTGGGCAAAAGAAGGACTTGACAAATTGGCACATTCTTCTCCAGCTACAACCTTCCCCCCTCACTTCTCCTGATGTGCCCCGCTTACATCTGGCAGCGCCCCCCTCGACCTGCACCCACCCATCCGGCACCACTCACTAGATGAATGCTGTCCTTGTGAGTGGAGGAAGCCACCAACACACACCCCACTCCCCTGATCCCAGATCCCAGATCCCACCGCCCCCACAGGTGCTACCTCTGTTGTTACGCACACACATATAGATTCATATGCATGAGCCAACACTTCCATGGATAGAGACACAAACCACAGCTGGCAACAGTAACACACACCTCCACACTCTCAGCCTGCACTGGCAGATGTCACAAAGCCATATGACCGTGATCAAGCTCAGATTCACACACCTTCCTTTTTTCCCCATTTCTCCACACTGTTACCCCACCCTTGCACCCGAGTCAGCCCATCCTGACCCACCCAGGACCCCCCGGACAGAAGCAGCTCAACAGCTGTGTGTGCGTCGTAGAGAAATGACCCGGATCCAGGTTATGGCCGGGTAGTTACATGGAGCCTGCTGGTTGTAAATACCTTCTCGTCTGTCCTGCAAAGTGACTGAATGTCTGTTCAGCAGTGTTTAAAGGATGTGTGTTGTGCTGGTTGTACTGACCACGAGCGGAGCATTGATGCAGGACGGAGCAGGAGAGTGATGGGAGCAGGATGACAGACGCCAGAGCACAGCAAAAATTTTGAACTTAATAAAGAAAAAATATTTCCAAAACCAATTTCTCACAAGAAAAGTCACAAACTGGAGAATTATTAAATTTGTATTATATTTTCATGCGCAAGTCAGAATAAGGGTAAATTTAGTTCATGACGCAAGTTTTGCAGACTAAAAAAGATGAACATTTACAAATCCTCAGCTTTTCTGGCAGCAGGTTTTGCAGATTTAAGCTAATCTTTAGCCCAAAACTAGAGGAAAGCCCCCGCAGATCATCTCTGTTTTGGTCTAAAGTACAAGTACAAGATAAAGGTGTTAATATTTAATTAACTATCCATGTAGTAAACATTACGAACGACCAAAAATTCTAGACATAAACAAATGCAGTTTTAATAATATTCTGCCTTAGTTACATATTCATACTATTCACTTATTTCATTTATTAACATATTCTATTCCAGATTGTCAATGTTTTGGATATAAGTTATATCTATATATAAAATATAAGCCTATATATCAAACATTAAATACATTTGAATATTTCCTATATTACAAAATTTTCCATATAATAAACTATATTGTATCTTTTAATGTAGGGTTTTTTGCATACATTTTTATCTTAATTGTCTTCAAATTTTATAAATTTTTATTTATCTTACATATATAACATTTACTCATTCATATGTCCACTGCAACTTACAAATCACTACGGATCAACAAAATTTGATATTTAATCCCGGATTAAAAAAAAGTATTTCACACTGTGATTGTTGTAACTTTTCAAGAGCTGGAGGTTATTCTAAATGTACATGTGTGTACATTTCCACATGTGTGTAGTAATCCTGACCACCTGAACTGACTCTTGCAGACAAAAATTAGATCTATTAACTAAGAAAAATATAACAAATATAAGAAATTATCCCCATTGCTTGTTAACATTTTAAATTCAAACATAAAAAATGAAACAAAGTTACTTTCATTAAAAAATTGCACGTGATGGCATCTATGTCATTCACATATTCAGCATGTGCATCCCACCGGCCGGTTCCGGCCCCTGACTCATGTGGTTGACACGCCTACCTTGAATATTGCACATTACTTTGAACAAAGGTGATGCCTCCACTTAACAACCCAGCCTCTGAGTTAATAACAGTGTTCACACACACACACTATCAGCCTTGATACCTTCTTTTCTGAGATGGATTTCATCAGTTCTAACATGGTCAGTACCTTTTCTCTCTCATCTGGAGTTACAAACCAGTTTTCTTTGTTTGCAGATGAAAGTAATTGAGGAACCACAAACATGAAAACAAACTCCTCCCAAAACTGGCATACATAGTTTAATGGGAATAAAAGAAAATACATGCTCCACTGATGAAGAGCAACTGCACGTAAAGTGTAGAACTGGTTTATGAAGGTGATCGTAGCGTAAAAAGGGTGTGTTACAGTCCTTAGCGTGAGGATTTCTAACCTTAAGCAATTAGTTTTGATTCCTGAGCCTGAGCAAATGATGTTATCACCCAAACCCAACAAGGAAGGGACAAAAATGCTTTAATGTTATCAAACGAACATAATTCAGTCGTGAAAAAACAGCATGTTTGGTTTTTGACACAGTTGATCATAACTGCAATTAACTGGTTTGAGTCCTATCTAAAAGAAAGGGACTATTTTGTGTGTATAGGTAACCATCAATCTAAGCACACTAAAATAACCTGTGGAGTGCCCCAAGGCTCCATCCTAGGCCCCCAGCTGTTCAACATTTACATGCTCCCACTCGCTCAAATTATAAAAAACAACAAAATATGTTACCATAGTTACGCTGATG
>JBBBVT010000015.1:2671353-2687696 GCA_037177035.1 Craterocephalus eyresii
TCTGGGCTTCCCTGCTTAGGCTGCTGCCCCCGCGACCCGACCCCGGATAAGCGGAAGAGGACGGTACGGTACGGTATCTAAAACAACAATTCTGATCTAAAGATTTAGCTCGCTCTATAAATCCATCTCATTAAGAATTCCAAACATCTGTTTTTGCATAAGTAGATGCTTAGATACATACAAATATTTACAGATTGAATAATGATCTAAAACCCACAAAACCTAAAACTCTAAGTCTTTAAGACTTCCAAGTTCGCTCTAACTACACTGAGAAAAAAAAACTTTTCATGCAGTTCTCACAGAAGCAAATGACATGGAATTAGCTGATGGAGACCTCTAAACACACAGCTTTAGATAAATCATTAGAGAACATCCAGCATGAAACCATGAAGCTGATTATGATTGCCAAATGTTTCCCTGAGGGACATAGCAACAGGAAGATTGATGAGTTTAATAAATATTTAGTGTAATCCCTGGGTACCGTCTTCTCACCTCCTCACCAAACTAATTAAACCAATGATACCAGTTTTGTGTATGTCAATTGCATAACAACAAAGATGCCACAGGCTAATGCCAATCACTCCTCAGCACATACTTTATGTAAAGATGAAATGATCCATAGTAAGAGGATAGATCACAGTTGCAGAAAAACAATTTGAGGCATCATGAAGCAGTGGAGGAAAACAATATTTCAGCTTTAATCCTTTAAAAGTGATTCTAAAGAGGTTTTCTCTATTCTGTTGCCTGCTTTGTTTATTGGAAAAAACTGCTGTAAATTAAAAGCCAGAAAGCAAGCAGCCTGCAGGGGACCTTATTTTAGACATGTTTTTAATTTCTTTCAAAAATGAAAATCCAAACTTCCAGAAACTATATATTTTTTTCATTTAAATAAAATGTCAAGAAGGCATTCAAGTCCATCTGCAGCAGGAATATCACATAAAGTTTGCAAGTTTTATTGAATCTATCAGATTTATGAACACAATGTCTACAGATGAAGGAACTGCACTGTTTCCAAGTGCAAAAGAGTGAATATGAGCAGTCACAGATTATGCTTGATGAGCAAATAATTTCAATTAATGGATGTAGTGTCTGTCCTAGCAGTGCATTTCTGCATCATGTTGTGAGATAATGATGTTACTCATACATTATTTTGTCAGTTAATCAATCAATTAGACAGCAATAAAAAAAACATTGACGTGCTTTCTAAAAACAAACCAACTGAACCATGTTAGACAAAAACAAACCACAAATATGCCAGATACCAGAGATTATACTTAAAAAATAGCCTCAGCTTCAGGAATATTTGCTTTAACCTTATCTTTGGTATCTTGATACCTTTTTTTTTATTTTTAAAAAAAAGTTAAACTAGATAAATATCTATGATCTGCATGCTCTGAATTCTGAATTTATAATTGAAATAGACAAAAGGAAGCAAATATTCTCTATAATAAATTGAGAACACTAAAGTTCAACAGATTTGCATAATTAAAGACTTTTTCAGTAATTGTATTAATGTTTTGTCTTTCTGTTTTATTTAACAAGTTACAGTTAGTCGGAAATTTAAAGTTATTTAAAAAATTTGTGTTTTTCTTATGATTCAATTTTGTACTTGGTGATATAATTGGTAAACAAATCTAAAACTCCAACTTTTAAAACAGTGCTCCTATCATTAGATGTTTCAGAAGGCCTTCAGAGTACATCTGATCACGCAAACACAACTTTCTGCTTCAGTTTCATACCTGTCAACTGTCTGTGACTAGAAGTTCACAGTGGCTTAATACTGCCATCTATAAATCAAAAGTTAAACTACATCTGCAAAGTTTGTTTTGGCTTCTGCATGTCACACCAACAAGACAGTTGATGTGAAATACTTAGGGGGTTGATTTAAGATACAGACTCAGATGCAATCCTATATAGCTTTGTGATACTATTATTGACTCTGTGTATTTACTTAACAAACCTCAAAAAGCTCCCCCTCCTCTCTCCTTCTCCTCCTATTCCCTCTGTCTTTCCCTAAACTGCATGTTTCCATGTGATACAACCTTGCTGGAAAACAGAAAAAAGAACAGAGTCATGAACGGAGAAACAAATCCGGCCCACAAAACACAACCGCAAAACACTCCCCGACCTGAAACGAGCAAAAGTCCAGACCTGTTTCTCTTGGCTCGGCTGACTCTATTCTTAAGCTAAAGTTCACTTTCAAGCCCATCTAGGCCCGGCAGGCTCCCTCGTATGAAAGTCTAACCTTTCAAAACAGTTACCGGGCGGCTCGGGGAGCTATTCTGACCGCCAACTACCAGGCCACCAACGCAACTCAGTCCGGTTTCTGTTCATTTAACATGCAGTGCACATGAGAAGTTGCGGGCATAGGAATTATACTCCATGTCTGTGCAGCCAAAATCCTAAAGATGGATTTTAAAACAATGGAAAACATGGTACCTTTAATACATACAATCTGCACACATGCAGCTAATGAGTCCTATGAGACAGAAAACACACACTTCAGTGGGGAATGTGCTAATTTGCCTCCAGACGAGTCTGGATCCCAGTGAGACTTACAGACCGCTACAAGCGTGCCACTGAAGACTGATTGGACGGCAGTAATGTAAACACCAATCAGAGAGTGAGTAAACCCGACCAATGGGCTGCGAAGACAAGACCGCTCATCATTCACCGAAGGGTTTTTAGGAAAATCATGGATCCTGTCCCTATAGAAGCTAGCTTTGTCCAAAACGTTCAGAGCATGCCCTGCTTTCAAAGACTCAATCTGATGTTTCTAACTTACATACAGCAAGAACAATTCTGTATGTGGAGAGACAAAGCAGTGTAATAATATGCTATAATAATATGCTAATAAACATGTTAGCACATAAAGCAAGCAAAAATAAACATTATCCAGTTCAAAAGCTGGATAAGACTAATATTTTTGTCATTTCCCCCATGATACAGAACAGCAACCAACAAAAAAAGGTTTAAGGTTGTATGCCTTAACGACGGCGAGTTCGTCATGCATCCTGTCTCTTTTCCGAGGTCTCTCCAGCCAAGAAAAGTCGTCCAATTTTGACTCTCATGCTTTCTTATGCTCGTTCACTTTCTCTCGCTCTTAGCTCTGATAATATTTCCTTGCATTTCTTTGCTGAATTAGCCATTGCTCATGTTCAAATCAGCCAGCGTGTTGATATCCAGTTGCTGGCGTGTAATGTGGTGCTGTACAGCGAAACGGAGCTGTCACCGGCGAATATGCTTGTAAGATGCATAATGTTGTTTTAACATTCCGGAGGAAACCAAAACATCTGTAAATCTACAGCAGGATTAAAGACATGTCAAACTGTAAATTGAAGGGTATGTTTCAATCATGTAAATGTAAACCACAGAGGTCTGAGAAACTCAAATGTCAACTCAGATGTCAAATATGGCATCTGTTACTACAGCTGTACTTCCTGTTTTTTGGATATCATAACCCTAGATTATTGTAAATCAAAAATATAATTTAAAAAATAATGGTGTTTTGAGACAAACTATTGAGTTTAAGAACTCTTGTTTAGTCATTTTAGTGTCACCAGTGGCCAGAAGCACAGAGATTACATTTGATGATGCTGTTCAGTTAAAAACTCTTCTATTAACTTCCTCAGAATTTTAAGCCTCATAAAAATCCATTGTCAACAATTTGACATTTATAATAAGGTCCTATTATGTTCAGATGACTCAGTTCAAACAGGAAAGACTGCTGCAGTTTATCTACGAAGTAAAATGACCAAATATGGACATTTTCTTGGGGGAGGGGGGCAGTATTAGTAAGTGGAGACTAAACTGCAAAGTCAAAACACGCCAACATACTCCACCCAGGCAGGCTACTGGGTGACACGCAAGAGTAAACCAGTGCACTGCATTGCCCAAAAGTAAGGATTACATAACCCTTAAACTCCAGTCACAGTAGTATTACTGCGTGTGTGTGAGAGTAAACTGCTAACAGGCTGCACAATAGGTGCTATAGGCCTATAAATGCATCAACAAAGCCAACAAACAGCGCTAAAGCTTTGTGGGGAAACAGGCGTGTTAAATCCTGTGTATGTCTGGCATGGGAGCCTCTGCAAACCCGGATGGGGGAGAGACCAAAGGATGGCAGAGAGAAAGACAGCTGTAAGAAGATAATGGGATGATGATAAGTCTGTCTGTAGAAAGAATTCAGATATGGATAATAAAGGATATAGAAGTAGGAAGTCTGTCTCCTGAAAGTAGGCTGCACATCTCTCTTCAAAAGCTGTGTAAAACAATGAAATGGAAACCTGCAGCTACTTTGCCATCTATGCTGCCTTTCTCTCTTCCAAGCTCAAACCCTTTTCCATCTTCCCCTCCCCTATACCCCCACCAATTCTCCTTGTCGTGTCATTTTCCCTGTCAGGGGTGAGGTGCATTAATAATTCAGCCTGTGTCCTGGTGCGCCTGCTGTGACAGCTGCAGGTGGGAAAACTTGCACACAGAGAGCAACGTTGAGGGTTTTTGTTCGTGCCCCTTCCTGTGAAGCGCTTCAGTGGGATAACACAATGGGATTGTGTTGAACCTTCAGATGCGAAACAGATTACTGTGAGCATTTCCTCATTTAGGTCTGCTCTTCATCCATATTTCAGCTGTGCAATTTCCAAATTACACAGTCCTTCTCATTATCACAGATATGAATATTTTACTTTATTATGGCTACTGCCTTTTTTAGCAGCTCTGTTCAACGATAAGAAATGTAAAACTCAACCAGATGTTTCTGATGTTGCTTCTTTTTCTGGCATGCATCAAATGTCATAGGCTGCAGGTGTGAGCATGGCTGCCACTCTCTCTGTATTAGCCCTGCCTTGCCCTGCTGAGGTCTGCCACTTAATCAACCCACAACAGCAAATCACAGGTAAAGCTAATAAATTGGGATACAGAGATCCACAGTCAACACATCAAACTGCCAATTTATTGTTTAAAGTTTGGAATTTTTTTTTTCCAAGTACATTATAAAATTTTCCTAAAATCTACTCCAAATGGCACCAAAGAACTTTTGGTGTTTTCAGTACCAGAACATAAAAATAATCTGTCCAATTCCTAGGTTTTCCAGCAGTATCCTGATTTGTTCAATGCTCATCGTATTAAATAAATACTGCAACCAATGAGTGTGCATTGTAACAGCAATGGTTTTAATCATCTACTTGTGACTTTGTTCCAGTTTTAGAAAGTAACGCGTTACAGTAATATGACTACAAATATCAATAATTAGTAATCAAACGCATTACAATGTCCAATTACATAATTAGATTAGCATTACTCACTTTTCATATCATGTGTTTCTTTACACAACTTTAATCAATTAAATAGTGCTTGCTTACGTCTCGAAGTGGCTCATTAGAAGTCAATTAAACCGTGCAGTCCTTCCATCGAAGATAGTGTCTGTATTTAACTCAAAACAGCTTCTCAGTCACGGTGGTACAGCATGCAGTTGTCTTTTCTCTGCTGAAAGTTGACCTTTTTGAATGAAAATCGAAACTAACCCGACTTTACACATGACTTTAGAAAATAATATGACATAGAAACTTTCTCCCCTGGTGCATGATGTGAAGTCCGCCTCGTCCACTTCCTCATCAGAACTTTTCCAAAGCAATAATAAGATAGAATTTTTTTGACTATGTCCGTTTCTCATGTATATGATGGTAGGGCAGAAGCACTGGATGAATGATTTACAAAGTTAAGAAGAGACTGACTATGTTCATAGAAGGTGAAAAACAAGTAAAAGTTACAAGTTGCAAAACATTTTGAAGTCACCGTGGTAACTAATGCACTTTCAATAAAGTAGCCTATATACAAAAAAAAAAAATCTGTTATTTTTATGTTTGGGGGGTTTTAACTAATAAAGTAACTAGTAATCTAACTTAGTTACTCCTAAACCTTAGTAATCAGTAAAGTAATTAGATTACTTGTTAATGAACTAATCAGTAATCACTAATTGGATTACTTTTTTAAGTAATCTGTGGCATCACTGTTTAGAGATGCGAGTTGAATGGTAGATGGACACTTTGGTTGAGAAGATTTGGTTCCATCACCTGGCAGTGGTTCTGGATTTGCAAGGAAAACAAACAAAATCCATTAATCTGCTAAATATGCCATACAGTAAATCCATCTACACAAAAAGCAGCAGTACCAGCAGTGTCATCAGTACTACATGGCCACATCAACCAACTAACCAAAAAGCAAATTACTCTGGTCTATTTGTTTGCCACATCAATCTCATAAGAATAAAACAAAAAGGAGCTGGCATGTTTACCTGAATCATTCTACTGGTGCCATTCAACACATGATGTTGAATTCAACATTTTCAAAATATTTTAGAGGAAATCTCAAAACATCCATGTTTATGCTCTTTATTACAGTTGAGAAAATATATTAGTTATAGGTTGTACATCTTCCAGCCATAATTAGTGCTGCTGAGCACAGATAACATAAAAAGCTGGCCTAGTGCATTCTACGTGCATTCTAACTAATGACCAGCAGGGGGAGAAGGCTTAAGTTTACATACAGGTATATTAGAAAATGGCTACTCTTAGCATGTAAGAAAGATGTATAAAAAAGAAAAACAAATCTGTATATGGTCTCCGTCACCATTTTTGTGTTCTTTTATTCTAAAATCATGTACATTTGGCCTCTTATAAATATAAAAAACTACAAAGCATTAGGAGAGGTATAAGATGATGATCCTCTATCCAATAGAAATGGGTCGTTTCTACAGATCTAAGATCAATCGCTCATTCAGAACTTTTTGTCTCTAAAGTCAAATACAGTGGTAGTCATAAAATAAGGCGCTAGAGTGACTTGAACTAAAAAGTGACATAATGTTATCTACATCCATCTAGTTTATATGCTGAGATATAGCATTAACTTCATCACGGACTTCTTAAGGATTTAGTTGTTGGGAAATACTGTTGAATATGTTCAGAGGTGTGAGAGGAAGTCATCTGTTCATGTGAAACTTGCAGTCCTTACTTATAGGATAAGCAAGTGAGTTAGATTCACATGGAAAATAATGTTTTTTCTGTGGGTCAAGATAACAGTTTTCAAATATTAAATTGAGACTGTGTCTGAGTGCTGTGTTGAGTCAAAAAGAAAATACATAAGGCCCTTTCTGTTTCATTTCCACGCTTATCTTTTGATAATGCAGCTGTCTGTCTCTTTGGCCGACTGATGTCGGTTCAACTATTCCCTGTCCACTTCCACCCCTGCAGCATTTACAAAATAGCCCACACTGTTCTCAGTTATGACTCTTCAGCGGAAACCGGCACCGGCACAACCCATCTGAGAGCAAAACTACCGCTGGAGCTGCCAGGATTGAGACTGACGAACAAGCTGGCCTCAGAAGGGATTCCCTGTACTGTAAGACGGCGGCGGTGGCAGGAAGAGGGCTGGTGGGAAGGAGGAGAGGCGCAGGGTAGCTGCTGTGAGTGATCTTTTCCTCTGAGGAGGGACAGACTGGAAATTGCTCCACACAACTGCTGCCAGTAATCCAGCAGGCTCAGCTGCGCCGATTAGGTAGCATGTGGCCAGAATCTACCAGAGCTGGTTTTACTGGTGTGGAAACAAATAAACATACAAGCCTCTTGTTCAGGTACAGGGGTTTTCAGTAAGTCTGTCTGAGTGTGTGGCCTGCATGAGGAGGATCTATGTGGGAGGTGGGAGCAGAGTCACGGCCTCTGACCACAAAGGATGTGGAGACAGAGTCATCCTTCCTCTAGCCTCACACATATTCTCAGACTCTTCTCTTTTTGTGTCATTCTTTATAGTTTTACCCAGCTTATTTCAAGAACAGTCTCATAGCTTTGCAAATACAAAAAGAACAGGAGGGATGTCATCTTCACTATTTACAAAATTTCACTTTTTTATACAAAAGAAAAAAGATGTTACAGAGCCGGAGACAGAAGTAACGGCTTGAAACGCTGCTGGTTATGTACACACACCTGCACAAGAGTAAGCAAAAGCCCTGAGAAAAGGTCTGACTGAAGCATCTTTAATGGAGGGTCTGAAACCATCAGGACCAGAGATCCACAGAAAGAGAAACAAATAATGGGTCTATTTCTGCGCCTCTAAACCCTAGACCATGGGAATGAGGTCCCACTCCAAGTACAGATGAGTTTAAGTTTCCGGGGTCTTGTTTATGAAAGAGGGAAGGGTGGAATGAGAGATCGATAGTGGATCGTGTGGTGTCTGCAGTGATGCAGAATCTGCATTGTTCTGTCATGGTGAAAGAGTGGAGCCAAAAGGCAAACTTCTTGATTTCTGTTCTTACCCTTACCTATGGTCAAAAACTCCGGGTATAGTGACTGAAAGAACGAGATCGTGAATTCAAGCCACTGAAATGAGTTTCCTCCACAGGGTAGCCTGGTTCTCCCGTAGAGATAGGGTGAGAAGCTGGGACGGGCTCAGAGTAGAGGAGCCAAATGAGGTGGGTCATGCATCTGGTTATGGTGCTTCCAGGAGCCTAGGGCTGGGACGATATGCTTTCCTCCCAATTTGATTTCTTAAGGACTTTTTTTAGTGCCAATTCCATTTAAATTTCAATGATCATGATTCTTCAACATTGCAGATGTTTGTGGAGGAAAAACAAAAAAAGTTTATTTTTTCTTGATTTCAATTGGAAAAAAACAACACAGTAGCAAGACCAACATTCTGCTACTATATTGGCTGGCAAGACTAGTAAAAAAGATAATAAAATACTAAAATTACTTTTACATTTTTTTGTATTTATGTTTTATGTTTTCATTTTAAAAAAAAATATTCTAAAAGTGTGAAATAAAACATTACGATATTTGATTATTCGATTTAATTTTCACTGGAAGGACTACATCTCCCATACCCCCTGTCCACCCCCCACCCCCAGAAGTGCTGGAAAAAGTGGCAGGGGAGAGGGAAGTCTGGGCTTTTCTGCTTAGACGGCCGCCTCTCCAGGCGGCAAGAAAATGGAAGGACGGGTCCATCTTAACCTTCATCATGACATCTAACAGCTCACTCTCAGTTTGTCTAAGTCGAGCCAACTGCTGCTTCTCAGTCACACATGATAACCATGGAGTGGTCTACATGGTTGCATAGAGATACACTTGAAACAAAAGCTGGAGGAGAATTTCACAAGTATTAGCTTCTAAAACAAGTAAATTTTTTCTCAAATGCACAAGCAAAATTATTTCTGAATCATCGTTCTTATTGTAGCAGCAAGATGACATCAGCAAAGAGCTTAGACGAAAGGGAGTATCACATTATGTTTTTAGAGTGACAGGAAATACCACTTAAGTCTATGGAGAACTATTTGTGTTCATAAGCTTCTTTAAACTTTTTTCTTCCCCAGAGGGGGCTCAAAAGAAACGTGAATAATGCAGTTGTGAGTTCATATTAGTTTAATTACACAGGTCCATGGCATCCCCTCATAGTAAAAGCCCAAAAAAGTGGAGCAAAAATAATACCACATCTCATAAAGGCTCAGTCTGACCTGGCTCTTCCAGTTATACTGAGGGTTGGGATGGATTTAATAACAGAACTAGTACAACTGAAAGCACAATGTTTCATGTTCACATTAAATAAAATGTTGCTTCCTTCTTATTAACTGTGATCTTAGTAAGCTTTTGGCTCTGTGTCCTGATGGAGGAGGATCAGTCCTGCCTGGGGACTCTGTGTCAGATCCCAACGTGGAATGGAAGGAGGGGGGAGGCGGCACGGAGGGATCTCCTGGGATCACCGTGGAGCTCCGAGACAAAAGGGACATTGTGGCAGACTGACCCATCCAAGGAAACATTACTTCCTGTCCCACAAGCCTCCAGCATCCTCTGCACATGAGCGACTCACTTGGCAGAGCTGAAAGCCTCTTTTTACCGCCATCTGCTATTAAACATTTCCAGCAGACATCAGTGCAAACCAGATGTAGACAGCATCAAGTAGTCTGAGGAATAATTGGCTTATTAAGACTATGTATGGCATCATTTGAAAGTTATCCATGCTTCTGGTAAGTGCTACCAAAATTATCAGCTTTTATTCAGTTTCTTTAAATACTGTCTGAAACATAGCAGCAGTGGATGGAAACTACTCAAAATGTAACTTTTCTAGGCAGTGCACAACAGAAAATCTTAAAGTGAAAAGATTTAACTTTGCATCTTTAAATGATGTATAAGAAGCCAAAAGAAACATAGAATAAATTATGAATATGGGCATTTGTCAGAGTCCAGCACCAGGTTGGGTAATTGAAAGCCATTTGCATGGTTCACAGATTCTGCCCTTGAATCTAGCATCCACAGACATGAAGAGTATCTGTGCTGTGATACCGTGAAAGATATCAGTCCTTTGCCAGTTTCCTTCCATTCCATGACCTTTAAATTGGGTCAAATACTCAAAATACTCAACACGGTTTTTATTTATTGTATGCCTGTGTGTGTCAGAAAGCAGGCGCTGCCTCACAACCGTGACAGAGATCAAAATACATAATAAGACCGTGGTAGTGAAAAATCCAGTTTGGCATAGAATGAGTCACAAAAGTTGTAATTTACTTTCAGTGGGTTAAATCTCTGAAAGAGATCCAAATCAGCATTACGAGTGCATGTGTGTGAGTCTAAAATGGCTCGTTGTATTCTGATATATCATCGGGCCATGGTACTCTCTGCCAATTTCCCCCCTGATGTGTCACACAGTGGTGAAGCACTTAGGCACCCTCTCAGGTATGGAAAAATTTCATGATAAGATTTTTATTTTTAACAGTTTCATACAGGCAGGCTGTAAACACCCATAAAAGTATAGATAAACTGATGTTTCTGTGATGGATTACAAATCAGTTCAAACACATTGACACGTTAAGAAAAGAGTAACACTGTCATGTTCGTCATGTAAATGACGTCAGATTTCACTGGAATTACTTGTTGGCAAGATGAGGGCTTAATGGCATGAAGCTGGATCCACTTCTACACTGGGAAGTATCAACTTGACTGAATTCTGTGTAATGGCTTGGCCTCAAATTCCCCAAGAAACAGTTGATGCACATGATATTTCTTTGTCTTCCTATCTAAAAACACACACAAGCAGTGCTTCTAGGGAACTGGAGGAAAGCTAACCATTGTAATGAGAAAGTCAAACACACACTTGGTGTTCATGTGAAAGAAAATAAGGAAAGGATAAAGATCTGGGCGAGTGTTTCAGGATACCTTGACATGACTCTGAGCGCCCAGGTTGTAGATCTCTGTAGGCTTCACTTCGTTGATGATCTTCACCAGACATGTGCTGTCAGTCAGGTCACCATAATGCAGCTTCATGTCTGTACAAGTGGAGTACAAATATTGTTTTAATAAACAAATAAAAAAAACAGCATTTTTCCAGATTTTAAAGATCAGATTGAAGAAGAGACCCGAGCACCTTAGTTTGCTATAGTCCACATGAAAGTGGTTTTACCAAAAAGTAAAAAGCAAGCCTCAGTTAGAAAACATTTTACAATCAGCTAATAAAATCACAATGTCTGGTCTGTAATCTCAATATGTGCACACAAAGTGCAGCCTTCATTTCCCTTATCAACCCCTCGGCGCCCAGGATGACAAATTAGTGACAAACACTTCAGACTTTAAAGCTCTCAATTAGTGTGTTAAAATAGGACAAAAACAGGAGATAAGTATAATTCTAGACCCCTACAAGCTCATAGAAAAGAGTTTGATTTTAAGCCAAATCCCCGAATAAGAAGTAAGGCAACACTTACTAGACGGAGCTCTTTCTGTAGTTGGGATGAAAATAGAAATATATAACACTGTTTCTTCAATTGATTTGGGGAACTAAGTTCCACTTAAGATGTAGTTTGATGGATTTGATGCAATGATTTGTGAAAGTGTGCCCTTCTGTTAAGGCCCCTACATGCTCCATGAGAAGCAAGAAACTTGTTCCATGACAGTGCAGGATTTTGTACTAGCAGAATATCAGTGTCTGTATTAACCGTGCGCTGGAGACGTTTCTGTACTTTCTAAACACCACAATCAGCTGTTAATTAAGGTTGTTTTTTCATCCTGCATCAGTAGAAGTGCAAAATTCACGACTTCCCCTTCATGCTTCCACACCTTATCTAAACCTACCTCAAGTGTCCCACCTATCACACAAAACTTCTCGGAGCCTCAAGAACAAAGTTCTTGCTTCTTGTGGCGGATGTAGGAGCCTTCATGCTGAAAGAGGTGAGATAATACTTACTGCCTTCAGTATGTGTCTGCGGGTTTTGGTAAAGATGCTCAATGCGGCCAGTGTTGAAGGAGCTGGAACGCCGCAAAATGCCATGAACCTGGGAGGAAAAGAAGATGTGTTTAGAGAATACTGTCCGTTTCTAGTGTAAATCCATTCAGATCCAAAACTTGATGTTAAAAAAGTTTCCAGTGTTTTATAATTGCTTAATAAACTGAAGGTTCAGCTGGGAAAACGTCTACTTTACAGCTTTTGAGGAAATAAAGTTCCCAAAGCAACAAGGCAATCCTTCCTCTATGACCGGTGATGTCAAGCCTGGATCTACAAAAAGAATAAAATGGATCAACAGCCAAGTTAAATCAGCAAAAACCTGACAGGTCTTCTCTGAAAGTTAGCAGCGATTATTATCATCATTTCATTTGTAAAACTCTAATACTTGCAACACGTCCTGACTTGAAAGCTGAACACACTACTGGGTAAAGTTTGCAGCTTGATTTACTGACTGGCTTCTGGATTAAACTTCATACTTAGGAGTGAATTTAGCTCTGAATAGATTTTCGGTAGTTTTTCTTAAAAAGTGACAGCACATTTAAATGTCAAATACGACGAGCCGTTTTACTTTTCTTCACTCAGCATTTCCCCTTCCAGTGCTGGGGTGGTATAAGGTCGGGGGCAGGCAACTCTGGTGTTTGAGGGCTGCATTCCTGCAGGTTTTCCACGCATCCCTGCTGCAACACACCTGACTCAGATCAGTTGGAAATTAGCAAACTTGTGCTAACTCTCTGACTGAGCAGGTGTGTTGCAGCAGGGATGCATGGAAAACCTACAGGAATGCCGCTCTTCAGGACCAGAGTTGCCCCCATCGGAATACATAAACGTAAGTTTTTTCCTACTCCATTTGAACACGGACATATTGTTGTGCTGAATTCTTTTTTTTTTTGTTTGTTTGTTTGTTTGTTTATTTTTGCCCTTACATGTTCAAATATACTTTCTCAATCAGTCATATTTGATGTTCAGTTGTGAGGCAACAAGGATTTCCTTGCCAGGAAATTCCTGGTGGCATCAGAGATCTCTGTGAATATGTTGCGGTTGTCATGACATTGAGGTTGCCAAGATTTTTCATTTCCCCGTTTATATGTATTTTACATGTCTGAAACTCATACTGATGAATCAAAATAAATACAACACATAGAGAATGAAAAGGGGATAGTTTCTGTTTGGTTAAAGGAATGTTCTGTTAAATATGTAGACGACATACACTGTGAGAAAAAAAACTAGACCCAGCAATTTATTCTGTAAAGTCTCCCTTCCAGTCCTAAGATGTTTGCTTCTGTGTCCATCTGCCCCCCAAAATCTTTAAACCTTGATAAACACTGTTGTTCTTTACATTTCTTAGCTGGGATCTTTGTATTATGTCTCATGGCTCCAGCTCGCTATTTTTTTGTTGCCGTCTGATTTGTGATCTGTACTCCGTATTCTGAGGGGGAATTTATGAGGAAGGTCTGCTCAGGGAAGATAACAGGACCTGATCCAAGGGGAGTCCATTAGTGGGAGGACACTGCGCCCTGACCTCACTTCCTTTATTCACTGTGCTCTTCCTGCCTGCCTCCGTGCTGCTTTTTCATGCCACCCCCAACCTGGACTGTGTCCACTTCCTCTCTGCTCTCCCTGAGGCAGGCAGCAGATGGCGAAGCTGATCAGGAAGACTGAGCTGAGGGTGAGCCATGAGCATCTCACAATAATGTTGTGTTGCTTCTATCTGAAAACAATGAGTACCAGTGAGTTTCTGTATGTGAAGAAGAATAGAACTGGAATTTCTGGAATTAAATATATTGTTTAAATAATCAGGGCATAAAAAAATGATTTAATAAACAAAGAAAAAAGGGAAAAAAAACACTTTATTAAGAGGTCTGACTGATTTATAGAACCTCACATATACATGAAAATAAAACATGTAACATATAGTGTTTTTAAAAAAAAAACTGAGCCAAAATGCAGAACTTATGCTTACGGCCAGCATAGTTATAAAGAGGGTGGGCAGCAGCCAGGTGCTCACCAGTCAACTTCAATGACTGTTAAACAGCAAGTGTGAGCACCACTATGAAAGCATGAGATTTTTCAGGTGCGTTTTAACACAATGCCAAGGACAAAAGACATCGGCAATTATTACCATTGTTGCTGCCCATTAATCTGGAATCTGGGTTATAGGGTCATTTTCAAGGTATTTGAAGACCTTCATTCAACAGAGAGAAATATTATTCACAAACCACAACTGTTCAAGACAGCGGCCATTCTTCCCACGAGTGGACCTCCCAGTTATGTCAGCCAAAGATCAGATCATGCAATACTCAACGAACAGAAAAAAAACCCCCAATGAGCTACATCTGAGATTGCCCAGGCCCCATGCTAACATTTAGCATGTTAAATGTTAAAGTTTATGACGGTTTACGAGCCTCCCGGGCTCCCGGGGTTGTCAGGGCCTGGTCTCTTATTTATTCCTAAGGCTGAGATTAAAACTTATGGAGGAGCATTTTTTTGTTTTTATGGTCCCCCTCTTTGGAACAGCCTTCCAGACGACCTCAGGAAAGCTGGGAGTGAGAAAACATATTTAAAGAAGACAAAATTTTCTAGAAAGACTTTTAATTGTATTCATAATTGCTATTTGACTTACATTTGTATCACTCCAAGTCTGTCTTGTTATTTTGGGTTTTTATCATTGTTTTGTGATTGTGTGTCACCCCATGCACTGTAGCACACGCTATAGTATATCATTTCATTTTACTTATTTTATCTCTATGAATAAAGTTTGAATTAAAAATGACTGAACTAGTGTGGCTTGTTAAAAGTGCTTCAGGAGAAAGTCTCATCTCTGTAAAAACAACATTTGATGTCTGGTCATACTGCACAGCAGCATGAGTAAAACTAAACACCTCATACGTCATAATAGCTGCAAAGCAGTGCAGGACCGATGATGTGGGCTTGGATCTGGACAATGCTTCAGGGTAGGACTAACACTGTATACCGTGTTGTTGCTTGTGGCTATACATATCTTATGTTAAATAGTAGGTGTTATTTTTTGCATTTTTTTAAAATGCCCTGATGTGTAAGTCCTTCATATTAATAGGGCTTTTTTCTTTTTCACATGACTTTGATAATGCCTTAAGAGTACTAATCCTTATTCTTTCTCTTAATATATGAAGCGACCACAGTGGTCAAATGTAGCCTCAGTCTGACACAGCTTACTGTTCCTGCAAAGAAGGAAAAGAAAAAACATATGTGCCTTAATCTTTTTAAGAGCAGGTTGTTGTAGTAAAACATGTCTCTATTTGTTCTCATGAAACTTGCAAATATGGTGCTTGAAACAAAATAATTAAAGTTTTCTATCGGTGTCTCATCCCTCTGTAAATGAGCATTAGCCCACATCTATGGGAAACAGAACATTGTTTCCCATGCACTCTGATGTGTTCAGTCTCACAAAGCATTACCCCCTCACATGCACATCTACACACCCAGTCACCGGTTCTAACATGTGCGTTCACACTATTAATACACATCATCTCATCTCATTTTATGCCCATTTTCACTTTTTCCAATTTTCTTCTTCCAAAATACAGGAAGGTCTTGTTAGCCTCTGTGTCCATCAACAGGCTGTTGACGTTTTATGGTCCCAAAAACACATTGAGCAGATGAAAGTTGGTGACCTCACTCATAACAACAACCATTTCCTTGTTAATAGTTTGACCCAGGGATACAAGGCCATGGGTTAAAAAGCTCATGCAGCACCAGGTGTCTAGTCAGGGTGAGGTGTGAGCCGGTCAGTGTATGGTCGGCCTGTCAAATTACATCATGATCCCTGTGGAGTTCCCACAGACTGCCGAGGCTGGATGCAGCTTATCGGGGGAATGCTGCTCTGTGTATGTTGGCATTCACCAGTGTCTGCGTCCATTTATGTGTGTCTGCATGTGCGTCTGAGCTTCCACAGAACAAAACCCTGGTTCTTTTGAGGCTGTAGTGTGTGGGGGGGGAGAAAAAGGGGGGGGGGGGGAAGGGGGTGGAGTTAGGGGGAAGAGGGGGGGGGGGGGGGGGGGGGGGGGGGTGGGGGGGGGGGGGGGGGGGGGGGGGGGGGGGGGGGGGGGGGG
>JBBBVT010000015.1:2687796-2702593 GCA_037177035.1 Craterocephalus eyresii
ATATATATTTGCTTATTTATTTACTTTATTTATTTTTTTTATTTCTTAAAAATATGTTAGAACCCACATCCTGTGGGCTTTGAAACAATGTTAGTCTGTTTCAGAAAGGTCAAACCATCAGCATCAAGCAAAGAAAAGATGTAAAGAGATGCAGAAACTACTAAAACTGGGTCAAGAACTGTCGTATCAATAAAAGTTGGAATGATAGCCGGGGACCATCCTCTTCCAAAAAAAATGTGTTTGGAAAAAAATTCTTGAATGATGGTCATAAATGTGTTTGGTGAAACCAGGGAACTAGAACTTAACAGCTGGGTAGCCATTGGAAAACTGCTGACCAGTAAAGCTAACTGGTGGAAAATGCTTCAGTTTGTTAGGGAGCATCAAGATTGGACTCTGGGCCAATGGAAGAAGCTCGTTTGGTCTGATGAGTCCACATAGACCCTGTTCCAGAGTGATGGGAGCATCAGAGAGGAGGATGAAGTAGTGCCTACTGTACAAGCCTGTGGGGGCAGTCTATTATCTGGAGTTGCTGCTGTAGGTCAGATCTGGGTTCAGCAACATCATGTTCCTACAGAATGAGGTCAGCTGACTACCAGAACAAACTGAATAAGCAGGTTATTCCATCTTCCCTGATGGTACGGCCATATTCCAAGATGACTACACCAGGATTCATGGGGCTCAGACTGTGAGAGAGTTGTTCAGGGAACGGGACATATCATTTCAACACATGGAAAAGCCACCACAGAGTCCAGACCTGAACCCGACTGATGTTTTGGAGTCAAACTCTCCCATCATCAATACAAGATCTTGGAGAAAAATTAATGCAACGCTGGATTGAGGAAACGTATTGAGAGAATGACACCGCCAATGCTGCTGGAATCAAAGCTTGGGACGGTCCACGAAACATCAGGACTGTGAAAGGCATCCAGAAGAGAACAACTAGCTCTTCAAATGTAATCATAATGTTTCAGAGTGATCCTCTGTACGGCGTAGCAGAAACCTGTAGTTCAGAGCCATCTCAAGATAAGATGGACAAGAATCAGCAGCCGTGCGCAGACATTGGGTCAGTGTGTGTGTGTGTGTGTGTGTGTGAGACGGCGGTGTGAGAGAGTGAGCGCTGTCAATAAGGTCTTGTTCCCCTCACCCATGTTACACTTCGGCTTTTTTCCCTTCTCAGACTTTCCGACCGCACATTCTGAAACACACTGGAACATTCCGACCTAGTCATGGCATTCATCCCTCAATCCCCCTCACATATGTGCACACACACCCATTTACACACACTCGCACGGTCACACTGCCACACTGCCACACTGCATGCTTCCTCCTCAGGTCCGGGGGTAACAGCGGAGGTGAAGGCCGAGCTTATACAGTCTATGAGGCCGAGGAGCAGCGGAGGCATATGAGGAGGCTGTGGAGGCTGGAGAAAACTTTGGAGCTAGCACTCGGCTCCGAGCAGGATGATCGTATCTTGAGCTGCGGCAGGTCCTGTTCTTGAGTCATGGCGGGACAGTTTGTCCGGATCTGCCGCGGCAGTGAAAACAATCACGTTTCCTGATGACGGGCTGTGCGCAAATCAAACTAGCTTTAGAAAAAATGTGATTTAAGCACATTTAGAGGCAGAACTCAGGAATACCTGTTCCAGCCAGCCATGCTAAGCAGGTGGAATGAATCCCAATTCCACAATCCCACAACTGCTTGCAACCACGCTTTAAGTGACTATTATTTTCATTTAAGTACACAAACTGGGCTCATGTAGGTTAACGTAAATAAGCATGTGAGCATGAATAACTATGTCCAAATGATTAACACCATGATGTGTAATCTTTCTTTAATTGCAGTCTACTCTACCAAGAATTGCCCTTCCCGTTTTCCATGTTGTTTTCAATTGAGGTGAAAGAAAAGCATTCAAGAAAAGATAAACGCCTTTTTTCACAAGGAATAGTTCAACCCTAAGTTAAATAAAAGCACAAATCCAACATCAAACTGTTCCTCCAACCTCTCATAGCTGAACTGTACATTCTATCGCAAGAACATCACGTTTCCTTTCCTTTTTAATACATTCGGATATGCAGCTGATATATGTGAAAATATGTGGGTTTTCTTTTCATTTAATTGAATGTTCTATCAGAAAATTATTTGTCAAAGACAAAAAAGTCAAGTTTATTCAGAATAAAGGTCAATTGACACATTTAATAATCTATTCTATGGGTCTATGTGTAGATATTTGCACTTTTTGTAGTTCAAAACCCACATATTACTTCAAATATATTTTATAATAGTTTTAAACTTCAGGGCTACAGCAATGCAACAGGCTGCCATGGAGGAGCATATTCTGTAGTGCACACCTCAGGCCAGACCTCCAACAACTTAATAACACACCAAATATTAGAGAAATAAAAATACAACCCTTAGAAAACAAAAGTGTAATGCATGACTCAATGTAAGCAGCTGAATGAAAATGTCTTCCCAGCATCTGCAGGCTGAGCACCATGCTCAGCTGGAACTGCTAGCCAACCTGTTTCTGCCTAAACCTGAGGGGTAGATGGGCACCAGCAGCCCCTCACCCACCCACACGGCGTTCAAAGCTTCGGCCGTGTCATGTTTTCCTGCCCTTGTGCCAGGGTCAAAGCGTTCCACGCCAGACCAATATGGAAAACAAGCCTGAAGAGCTGCAGCTCTGTTTCAAAACAAGAAGCTCCTTTGAGGCCATAGAAGCCCATACACCCTGGCCTCACCTCACTGTTTCCTGTTATGTGGAGCTCAGCATGAGGGGAGCGGACACACAAACACACACACATATGTTTACCTGCCAGGTCAATGCCACACCACAAAATCCCCAAAGAGTCATTTAGGCCTGTGACACAATATGATCTATTTGCCCTAAAAACACAGTGCAAACACACCAGGACTCGTTGGGGAAGACGAGGGGGAACTTGAAGTGAAGCACAAAACAATGAGAATTTATGATTTTAAAGATGAATCCCAGTTTGCAGAAGTATTAAATGAATGACAAGTTCCCTCATCTGCAGGAGTGAGTGTAATTTAGCTCCATTCTGGTCTAATGTGTAAATGAGTTGCTACAGCAGAACTTTTTTAGCACAATATAAAACTGCTAAACAACCACTTTGACTTGTGTAAATGAATTTATGTGCAGAAATCTGTGACAATACAAAGCAATACAGCCATGTTGAATGGAATATTTATGGAAGTTGCTCATGTTCAGTGACTGGTAGGCTATAATCTTGGGTATATTGACTCATCACTTTGGAAGCTGAAATACATTAAATATCAAAACATTGCTGTCAAATATTTATTTGAAGAATGAAATATCAAAACTATAGAACACAAGTTGAGAAAATAGAAATGAAATCTAACTAGATCTGGTGTCGATGTTGGGCTAAATGAGTCCATGTGTCTGAAAAATGTTAACAATTTTCACTCATCAGAGCTGCACTCCTCCCTCCGCTGCAGTCATTAGCTCCAATCAACATTCCCATCATCATCATTATCACATCATCATCATCATCATCATCATCGTGGGCTTTCATTAAGAGGTTGGAGAATGTGTGATGCTTTCACTCCACAGATTAGATGTGCATTTATATGAGAATGAAGCACCGCTGTTACACACTTAAGCATAAGTTCACTAAATTAAAATCCTGCTTCTATCCAACCATTGGTTGGAACCCCAAAATATTCAGTTTCCTACTGTGATGGGACAAAAAAAGGAAATATTTCGTCTTGGCTGGCATGACTCTGCGGTTAAACCAGATAAAAGGTGTGAGTCTGGTTCCCTCTGCTGGTCAAACAGAGAAATGAGGACTTGTTAATTACAGTATTTCAGTGGCCATCTCCGTTACATCTGACACATTATCAGACTGACATCATCTGCCAAACATTAAAAAGAAAGACCTAATGGAGCTCAATCTTTGCGCTCACTGGCATGAGATCCACATTCATGTAAACACAGGGGGGCCTGCCTGCATTTATTTGTTATTGTGCAAAAAGTACAAATGAATCACTTTAATGTGTTTTCTTTAGACCACAGGCAGAAGCTGGCAAGCGCAGCACTGTTCGGCCATTAAGGCCCAATATGGTGCAATGTAATCAGACTACAACATACGCACAATCACACACAAACACTCACAGCTGTGTGAAGAGCAGCCTGAAATTCTCTCCTCGAATTTAGGACCGTTCAGGCATGTCAATGAACAGAAAGAAACACGGTTTAACTAAAAAAAAACAAAAAAACAAACAGGGTTGCTGTAACCAAAGACTGTTTTTAGCTATAAACCCCCAAATTATAAAAAAAAAAATGGATTCACATAATTGAAATAATTAACAACCAAGAAGGAAACTAAGAATAAGATACCAATTAAAAGTCTGGTTAGCAGTTGTAACACAACAGATCGATTAAATTAAATTTAACAGTTGAACAGATTTCTCAGCTAAATATCTCAGATAATCATCCCAAGTCCTGCACAAGGAGCCCTGACAAATTACACGAGCCAGAGCTGTTTTAGCTGCTGACATACAGCAAGCAGGACTACACAGTTTCACATTTCTTACACATCAATTAGTGTCCAGCTTCTTGACTGGATGTATGTGGTTTGTATACAGTTACACAGAAACAAAGACTTTCCACAGCCAGGGTACAAATGAGGTCAGTGGACTTGTTAAACCCTCTGAATATAAGCGGCATTAGAGCCCCAATCAGGAAAGCGGGACCTCAACTATGTCCTGAAGCATCTCTAACATGTTATCTTACAGCGGACAAACCTGCCATGAGAGAATCATCTAAAACTAAAGACAAACATATTCAACAAGATTAAGATTAATATGCGAAACATGTTTTCTGTTAGCCAAACAATGATGAATTTTCCAGTTTATTAAAAGGGGCTGTTACAGCAATATACGGTAGCAAATATCAAGCTGACGATTCTTGACTCGGCAGACTTTAATTAACCCTTTGATGACCCACCCATTTGGTAGAGCAAAATTTTCAGTGATTATCATGAATGCTGGTAAAGAATGGGTTAAATAAACCTGTGTGAACCTGTACCAATTGGTTTGGGTATGCAAAACCAAAAGAAAGTGTGGTGAAAATCCTTCAAAAGGGATTTTAGCAGAAAAATGTTACACTGTCTGTGATTTATTAACTTATTAAACTCCAGATTAATTTAATAATAATTCAGTGATAATCCATTGCAGCTCTTTTTATCCCTCATTATCCTTCATTTCCTCTCAGACTTCTACCAAAAACAAATCCGAAAAAGGTCCAAAAAAATCTGGGCTTGGAAAATTTCTTTGGGATGTTTTTGGTTTTGAAAAAAATACTCTGTATACTACTGTATTTTTTCCTAAACTAAGATTTGATGCAGTTTAGTCATATTTACAGTATTTGATTGACTTTCCCGTCTCACCATCCCTGATATCATCGCATCCTGAGCTGGTTCATAAACTCTACAGGTAAGGCTGAGTGTGCAGCTAATTCAGCTTTTTACAACTGTGGCTCATCTTGCAACTCGTCTCCTGCACATCCAGAAGCTGCCAGACTTCTGTCAGAGGAGGAATCAGTCTTAAAGGAGCCATCAGCAGCCATTATGAGCAACAGAGGAGATGTGTGCACGGATTCTTAGCTTTATGATTATTATTGCTGGCACTGGCTCAGACTCTGGGCTGCTAATGCTGGAGTTAGTGGAAGAAAGCGAGCGGGGAGAATGAAAGTGTATCAAAACAGCAACAAAGGATAAAAAACAGAGGCTTGTATGATGAACATCAAACAGCTAGAGGGGTCATAACGCAACACAGGGCTGTTTTCACAGGCTGAGAAGATGAAGAAAGAAGTGTGAACCTTAAAGCCAAAGTAAAGTTTTACTGCAGAACAGAGTGGGTGAACCTGTCCTCTTTGTAACCCCGGCTCATAAAACAGAACTATCAGCCCTGCAGAGTCCCTGCACAGCTCTGCAGACTGGCCTTGGCACTCAGGTGGGCTCCTATAACTCACACCAACTCGCCCCAATACTTCACACTGACACAACAGTCAAAAATATCCAGAATGATCAGCACGCTGGCCTGAAATTTATGGACAGTAGTTAGCGAGGTGATTTATGGCATCGCAGTGACCCCTGTGGTCTCGTGAGTGACTTCTGAGATGGCGTATCCAGATGCCTGCCTGCCTCTTGCATGAGCTCTCAGTATTCCGCAGGAATGCCATGACCGGCAGAATAAAAATGAATTAATGCTGTTTTTCTTTTCGTCTGTTAAAGAGGGCGTGGGGAGACGGAGCTTTGGAAGTTGCTGGCTGACAGAGGAATGCGAGATGCTGAGAAAGACTTTCCAGGACCTCCGATGGCCGCCTCTCCAGGGCTGCATTCTGGGAACGCTCAAGCGACAACTTCTGACTCGTACCATGAAATACCTCTCTGGTTTCAGCTTGTTTGCTCTGATGCAAATCATGTGCCAGAAACAGACGCTGCTCTGCACGGCTACACATGTCAGATGTTTGAAAGCGCCCGCATTTATGTGCACATCAGGACAGGTTTTTATTACTGACACTTGCTTAAGCAATCTTGTAAAAATCAAACACTGTGTAATTTGCTCTTTAAGGACATTAAGGCTTCTGGAAAGAGGAGCTACTACATTGTGTATCCTTGATATATACAAGGCTGGCTGTGGGCATGGATTAAGGTAACTATTAATGGAATAATAATGAAATATGATGAGATTTAGTCTACTACATGGTGATTGTTGCTGGTGTTCACATCACCATTGTAGGCTCAAACGTTTCTGGTAAAAGTGGTAGTCAGAAGAAAGCAAAATGGCCATCCAACGCTATTCAAGGAAGATGCAAATGTTGTCTGGGGTTTTCACAGTTTGGATGAGAGTAACACACTCAATGTGTGATGGCACACATTATTTTATGTATCCAAGAAAGAAAGTTTTGAAGCAAAGAAACACTCGTCAGTGTAGACAAGTTTCTACACAGACACGCAAATGAAAGCATGAAAGATCTTGGAAGATGATAACTTCTTTGTGTGTGGATGAAAACAGTTGGGATTAGGACCATTCATGACAAATCCTGCATGGTTTCTGCTCCTGTAATCACGCATTTAGGTATTTCTATTGCAACAAACCGTGACAGATTCTTTGTAGAAGCCCAGTCTGTCATGTCATTATAAAGACTTCTAAAACATCCCGGTGAAAGAAGCTAAGACATGAGCTAAATCTGAAACGATCTCCATTCACATGTCGGCTTCTTGCTGATCGTGGAAAGTAAAACCAGAAAGCAGCTCCGGCTCTCACTGCATGAGCTTTAATTTAGCCACAGCAGAGCAGAAGCTACCAGAGAAGGACCCGAACAAACAGAAGTAAAGTAAGAAAAACCTTTCACAAAATGATCTCTGCAAACTCTTGCCAGCTTTGATTCAGCTCCTGTTGATCCTAGTTTTAAATTAGGTGCTGCTTTTTTTCCCACATTTTCTTTTCTAAAATCTTTGGAACACTTTTTATTTTTTTTTGCAACTTCTCAAGAAGACCTGACATAGCCTTGATCAGTTTCACAACTTTAAAAACTGGAAAAGGCAAAAAGAACGACAACACAACGCATTTCAGAACACATAATCCTCATAATCCATGGTGGTATGAAACATCGACTCATGTTAAGGTAAATTACGACATGGTAACGAATATAACAGTGTATTTCTGCCATGACATCCTAAATAAACATTTGAATTAAACTGGGTTAAGTTTGCACAGAAGAATCCATCTAATGTTGCATCAATAGGATGTTACAGTCGACCAATTTGGAACCAATTCCAGTTTATTTCTTTATCTGCAGCACTCCTCTTTCCATTTTGAGATAAAATGGAGATGACCACCGATTTTATTTAAAAAAGAATCAGCTCATCACTATGAGTACAAAGTAAGAACCAGGCATGATATTTTAGCCCTGCGTCTTAAGAGAAAGGTCAGTCTGACATGGGTCCCCGTCTTTTCCCAATTCACAACCTGCAGGCACAGAAACAGCAAGGGGGGAAAAGCCAGAGGAGTTTAATGAGAAACACGTCAACTGCATCCTCATGCTACATGTGTCATGTAACCACTGCTCCCTCATTGTCACTCACAACCAGCTGTTACTTAACCAGGACGAGTCGGAATCTGATCTTAGACGAGGCTGTGCAAAGCCGACACGCCTACCTGTCCATGGTCACTTCCATGAACATCACACCCAGTGTGCAGCTACTCAGACATGACCAATGTTTCTTCCCGCTACAGGAAGTAGCAGACTGTTCTCAAAGAAAAAATAAGTTCAACCTGGTCACTGAACTCACATTCAGTATGAGATATAGAACAAAAACAAGATCTCCTTCTGGTGTACTGAACCATCGAATGTCACTGAGACTAAGGTCTGGCGGGTTGTCGCAAACACTGTGAAAGATAAATAAAGTTTTGACGCTGCTATCACTCGTTAAGACAAAGCTGAATGGCCATGACCCTCCGGCTCTAAAGACGGAAGCAAACAAAACTTAATCACAGCATTAATGAGCTTGCCGTTTGCTTTTCAGATCATAGCATTATGTTCAGAGAAGGGGATTAAATGAAAGCGTGCGGCATGTGAAGGAAGTGTGGGGTCTTTTTGAGGGATTTACAGGGTTTCTGATGTGACAATATACTGCAAAATGTGTCATGACAAAGTAATGAGTCTCTAGGAGGCTCTTATCTGTGTGGATAAGATAAGAATAAGAAAAGCTCACGCAGGTGACTGAGAATGTGCTTCTTGTGGGCTTGTCAGCCTACTCGCTGATCCTGAAAGGTGGCTAATGTGTAACGTAAGGATTGCATGCTGACTCAGTGGAGGCGTGTTCTTAGAAGTACCTGTGATACACAACTTAATTCAGACTTCCGTCACATTAAGAGCATCTTAAAGTGTTTACCACAGTGATAACTTTAGACGAGTTTTAATAGTTAGTGACACCAGGAGTCTTTCATTCATCTTTTACACAGGCTGAGGTCTATATTACTGACGTATAGATTTTACTTTTTATTCTAATTTCTTATAGAAAGGTTCACATAGGGAACATAACTTTTTAATTTTAACGTTTTTTTAAGTGTCCTGGTAAATGAACAAAACCCAAATTAAAACATTCCCTTTTGGCAAATTTCATAAGAACAATTTTATGTCCAGGTTGTAGAGGAAGCAACCAAATATTGAACTGGATCTTTCAGGGAACAACATGCATAGTTTAATCTTGACCTTAATAATCTGTGTCTTGTTGGATAAACAAAAAGGATTTTGTTGATATTTGACGCAAACAGAACAAAAAGTGTCCCCGGTCTGAGAAAAACTGCAAAGATAAATATTGAAAATAATTGTCAATTATACAGACAAAATAGTAATTAAAAAGAAAATGTAATTAACTCAAGTGGGTTGCTTCAATTTATAACTCTTCTACATATAGTGGGAAAAAGCCCTCTCGCAAAAACCTACCATAAAAACATCACAGATTAATATTTTTCTGCTTTTCTAACCGCAAATCGTTCACTTGACCTTGGTCCTAATCAGAATGGCCAAATACAAAGCGTTGTTTTTCAAGCTCTCACATCTTTTTTTCACCTTAAATCAGTCTTAAATGTGAAAAGAAAGCCTTGATTTGATCTTTAAATAAAATTCTCATCCCCATTGCATGTATTATATTGAAAATATCTTATTCTATGCAAGCTTCTATCATAAAAAACAGTTAGATCATGTGATCAAAATGTCATTTAAAGGGTTAAATTGATAAAATATACACATTTGGTGTTTTTGATAAGGAGTTGTGTTGATTTAGCAATATGAGCTAACAAAAAAGTGGAAAACAATATCAACCTGTAACATTTTACAGCAGTTTTGAGAGAGGACTTTTTTGTCCTCTAATAACCAAAACGGTAGCAAATCTCTCCCTGGTATCCTTTCTTATATTTAAGACCAGTTTCAAGTAAAATTTCAAAATTCTTTAAAAGACACTTCCTTACAAAAAATAAAAGATAAATCATCCCTTATGCATGGGTGTCAAATTCTAGTACTTGAGGGCTGCTATCCTGCAGTTCCTGTCATTTTCCCTGCTCCAACACACCTCATTCCGATCAAAAGGATCCAACAGCTTCTTGTTAACTTCTGTACAATGACGCATTCATTTCAGTCAGGCAAGTTGGAGCAGCTAAACAACAAAACGTGTTTGAAACGGAGTTTGACACCTGTGTACTATGGAGTAAAACAACCAGACCTAAGGACAAAAATTGAGGGAAGATTACCTGAAAGGACAAAAAAACATGTAATGTCCAACAAGGGTTAAAGACTCTGGTCCTAGTTCATTAGACTTTTTCTTTCCATGTAAGAAAAACAGCTGGATGGTCTATTTGAAGATGGTGGAAGGTTATAAATATCAGTGTGCAAAATAAATTATCTGCAAGACAACACTTTGGATATTTTAGTCTAATCTGCAAGGTCAGTGAGAAAAGAAGCTGCTGTCCAAATTAAGGAGAATATTATGAAACACAAACTAGCACATACTATAACTATAATAGTTCATTAGTGCAGCTGTGTACAGCTAACTTTAAATTCCTTGGTACTAAGAGTTCACCTAGTCTCAAACAAACACATATCACTGACAAGTCCGATCACTGACTGCATTTCCTTCGAAGGCCAAATAAATCTAACAAGTAACCTACATTTCACAGCAACTTCTGCAAGTTTTCAGTAGGAAGGGTCCAGATGAATGAGATCATACTGTAGGTTGGACAATGGCATGCAAAAGACAGGTGGGCCCTGAAGCATGTGATTATGACCAAATAGCTGTCCAAAATACACAGGACACTTCATCAAAATCATCAGGGACATCAGGCAGCCAAGTCATATTCCTGTCATTAGGCTACAAGAGTGTGAAGCATCACATTTAGTGATCGTACATCAGGTATAACAACAAGGAGAATGTCCTTTTGTGACAATTATCACAGAATTGTGTCGATTAACCCACTTAATTCTAATTTCATAGACCAGTCCATCTCCTTTCTAAAGGCAGTCCCTACCCCTGTTACTGTTAAACTTACTACTTTGTTCTAACTGGGGCACAGCAGCGAATAGTGTTAATACGTACTACAATAACATAAATAAAGGTTGTAAATAGATTAATTGCAAAGATTTAAAAGAAATGCCTCTCATAATCACACAAGGCTTCAGGGCACGACAGTGCTCACCGATGACTGTCATTTCCTGGTTTGCTGACAACCTCTGCTGTAAAAGTTACGTATGGAGACGATCCGCCTCAAGCAGCCAGTAAAACCAGTCGATCCGGACATTCAGTCAACGTGGTGGCACCTGAAACAGGTGCAAACTACAACAGCAGCTAATGATGGAGCTCGGATTTTTGTGTTTTCAAAAGCAGCAGCGAAATAAAACCGAAGAAAAAGCCAGTTTGTATTACTTTCGTTCGCAGAAAGCGACCGGACAGTTGAGCTGAGCTGCACGGTGAAAGGGAGAACTAAAGTAACGTTACCTGTCCGGTGATGCCGGTGATGACAGCCACGTTCCTCCTTTTCACCGGTCCTCCGTTCGCCGCGGAGCTGGCGTTGGCAGACTGGGAGCACTGGGCCATCTCTGTCAGGATAAATGTTTACAGTTTGCAAACTCAGCGACACAACCGCCTAAAACTGTGTGTGAATTTCCAGCCTGGAGACCAACAAGACTCCTCAGCATCCGTAAAACAAACCAAACACCGCTGCAAACTGCGTGACGTATCAGGAAGAGTTTCTGAGGCTGGCCAATAGGAGAACAGCAAGTATGTGGATCCAATACGTTCCTTTAAACAGGGTAACAGCGTGGCACAGCGCTTCCTACAGGCAGGAGGAAGAACTACACTTTTATTTACCTACTAATGGTGTTTCAAAGATTTTATTTGTATTTCGTGAAGAACTGCCTATTAATCATATATGTTTGCATATTTTTAGTCCGTTTTTCAACAGTTTCCCTTTCCTCTTTTAAAAATTTCCTAAAACAATTTTATAGTTCATTAAAACTCTTAACATCCACCTGTCATAGTATTCCTCGCCTACATATGCATACCCAAATGGAAACGCCTCTAACAAAGGAATTCTAAGCTTTCTAACCATGTAGACCATGTCCCTGGTGCAAAGGTTTAACCATAGTTACTTAAATGTTGCTGCTATGGTGACTGGAAATATGCCTAACTGTGCGCCTGTGACCAGGTGGATATTAGGAGGTTAAATTAATTTCACCTAGAGATGTGGAAATTTAACTGTATTTGTTGAGGACTCTGGACATAACACTCTTTCGAATATAGTTAGATTTTTAAAAAAATCACATTTTAGTGTCCTCATTTGTCCACATTTTAGAACATTTCAGAACTTTTCTGGAAATAGGGTCAGTTTCCCTGTCAGCGTTTTGTGTGAATGTGGCTCAGCAAACATCCTGATCAAGCAGTGAGGACGGGTCAGTGAGCCACATGGAGGAAAATCTAAGAGGAATCAGCACAAAAACAACATGCTTGGTAACTTCTGAAAAAAGAAATGATAATTTTAAGGTTTCATCTGTCACAAAAATAACAGTACAGACAGAATCAGTGAGAGAAGAGCACTGTTGGCATTTCTGGTATCCAACCCTTTCGTTCCTAATCATATGTCACATCTGTATGGTATATTTTCATCCTTTACATCTTAACTTTGTGTCCATAGTGAGCATGTCTCACCACCAAAGAACCAAATACAGTCCTTGAGTCCTTGAGGAAGATTCGGGTTTGCGTAAAACATTTTTTACAGTAAAGGTTCTGTTTTGAGGCCAAAATAAGCACAATTCAGGAGCAGAATTTGACACATCCCCCTCAGGGATGATTTATTTCAGATGAGAAACTAAATCATTTTAGATACTATCTGAACAGAGGTGATCAAGTAATTGGAGCAGCTATCAATCCCTTATTGTTCTTGTACATTTGATCTTGTATAACATCTGCTCCAGCTGAGAGTGTCAGTAGCCTCAGCTTCACGGAGAGCACAGCATGATGGAGAGGGGTGATTTCAATACAGTCTTAGGTAAACTTTGCTATATTAAGAGGGGCAGAAAAGTCAGTGCCTGGGGTCCTGAGAAGCACAGTGGTGTGTTGTTCCACTCGACCTGATCAGGTGGAACAACACAGCTCTGTTACAGCTCCAGGCTACTCCTATCCTCATATGTTTGGGAGGCAGGTGTCTCGCTGTGACTCTTCAGGTATTTCACTCTGATGTGCAGAAGGATTCATCCTTTGCATATGTGGAAACATTAAGAGAGAAAACCAGACGAGATGGTCACTTTCACAGAGCACCCAGCTGTTCAGGAGGAGGAGTCTCAGGGGGGTTCAGGAGCTGGACCACATAAACAAGTAGTGGAAAAGTTTCTTAAAGGGATCAGCTGTAAAATACTAGAAAATACTGCTTAAAATAGTCCTGCTTCTTTGTAAAAAGATCTTTGTTTTTTTTTCTTTATCTCAGGGTGTTCTTTCTGTGCCAGATCAAATGTGGATATGAAACATAAACACAACCTCCTACCCCTGAAAATGTACGTTAACATGTGGAAAAGCTTATTGGAGATATTATCTTGGAAAGTCATGTTGTTTCTGTAATTGTGCCCTTACTGAGCAGTTATAAGCCCATCATTGTCCAATAATTGCTGATTTTATAATGTGGCGCAGAGCAGCCTTCCTAAACACCGATCAAACCAAAGCGCTGGTGACTGATTTTAGGAAGAAAAAAAAACATCAAATTAATATTTCCACCGTGATGAGAGTGTGCTTTTATTCAGTCATGGTAATAAACGAAAAGCTGACCTTTGAGCTTTGTGTGTTGTGCGTCAGGAACTTAGTTATATTCAGGTTAATAAAATATTCTATAAAATGGTTTTTATTGAAGATGTTTTTAAACATCTTCCCATTGTCTGTATCATATGTAACCCACACTGCATTCTTCTATTGCTCCTGATTTCATCTTGTCCCATTTCTACTTAATTTGATTTAATTTAATTAATTTTTGTTTCTAATATGCATTTTAATGTTTCTTTTGAGCCTTGTTTTCCATGTTTAATGAAAAGCCCTATGAGTTCTCATGTACATGAAATGTGCTAAACAAACAAGCCTGCCTTACCTTTATGTATACTGTACAGGACGTTCCATTGAGAAGCACAGTCTGATTTACAAGAGAAACCTGTTTACCTAACCTAACATGCTTTGAATGGTGGGAGGAAGCCAGAGTACCCACACAGACAAGGAGAACATGCAAACTTGTTGTGGGTCATGGTGATAACCGCCACACCACCATCCCTTGCCTCGCCCTGAGCTCTGGAAAAGTTCCAGAAAGTCCCAGTTAATTCTTGGCTCACCATCTTTGAGGAGTTGAGGTTGATCCTTTCTGCTCACAGATACCAAATGGAGGAGAAAAAAACTTGAAATGAGTTTTTGACATTTTAGACCTGGTATTTGTCTTTATCTGTTTTGTGTTTTAAAGTTGTGTTGGTACAGCACTCGAGTCAACGTCTGTTGTTTTAAATGGGCTTATGAATAAACTTGATTTTACTTAACTAAATAGATCCTTAATGAAGAGTTTGCAAAGACAACCAACAGGAAGGGGCTCATGTGGATGAAAGAAGTTTATTTGTTTGGAGAATTGATGATATTGTTGTCTTGTGTTGAAACATATTTACTGCTCTGTGCTTTCTTTTGAACTGAGTGAAGCAAAATTTTGACATTATATTGTATATATATACATATATATA
>JBBBVT010000015.1:2722638-2735799 GCA_037177035.1 Craterocephalus eyresii
TCCGACAAGAATTCACGATATTAGAGACTGATTAATTTATAGTTAGGTCTTCTCACCTTGGCCTAAAATCAAGTAAAAGTAAAGGTGGGTGGTGCTCCGTTGGCTTTTATAATTAGAAGAGGCATTGAACGCTACATAAATATGAAAAATAATTTTAAATGACAGATGTTATTGTTTTTTAATGTGGTACAGCTGTCAATCAAAGCTGAACAGCTGTTAATTTGTTTACCTGTGTCATTCGTGCTCGAAATTAAAACACTCACAATTAATTAAAAACAAAGATTTTTTTTAAAAGCAAAAAGAACCCATCTGAACAAGTAACATAACAAGCTCTTGTGATCTTTATTTATTAATCACATAAACACACAAGCACACACTGTAATTTAATGTATTACCCCAATAAAAATAATCTTGCTGAAAAAAAAGGTTCCAGTTTTAGTCTATGATCAAAAACAATCACTTCAGAGATGTAAGATATATTTAGATATTTACAACACGTCTGTAACATTGTGAAAGAAAAATAGAAACTCATTTGACACAAGTGCAGAGCAGTGTAGAGCCAATCAGAGCTCAAACGTCGTGTTGCAGCAAGTCACGGCAGGTAAATCAAGAAATTGAGTATCTAAAAATCTTTGTTATTAAATGCAGTTATTTTTAGAACAAAAAACCGACTGAGTCGTTCTGATAGATGTCTTTGAAGATGCACAACCATCCAACCATCCACCCTCACTAATTAATATTAAAAGAGATATACTTCATGACTGAAATCTTTGTCTGTTTTAAGTGAAAACTGCATTAATGACCTGGCTGTGCAATCATTTAGGCCAAAACAATGTGTGGCTATAACTATTTGTACAAGTAATTTTGCCAACTAACAAGGAAGTGAATGAAGTGCTTTAGTCATTTAGCCTATAGTGATAGGCTTTATCTTGTGTCATTATGGTAAGTAACCCGCGGGGAGAAAGCAACAGAAAACATGAATTATATTAGCAAAGACCTATAAAATTAGCAAAACAAAACAATGCCTGTCTACTATTAAAGGGTGTCCATTATCCCCTCTTACAATTTCATCAGATAAATTTGACTCTGAGAAGCCTTCGTCACATTAGTCCTGCTTACATAACAGTCACAGCTTACTTTTCTAATACCTCAAACTAAAACATTTGTTTTTGACTTGTGAAATTTTATTTATTAGTCTTGGTATCCTAAAGTATAAGACACCTGTATGGTCATTGTATAAAAATAGGGCCAAGATAAAACACAATTATATGTTAGGGTTCTGTGTCCCGTTGTATCACCGTCTGATGTAAGTGGCCATTGTGTAACTCATTAAGTTTTGATCCCCAAAAATTGTCTACATACATACAGCTCTTCACATGACACCTCTTGTCTGTAAAAACTGCTTAATCTTACTTCTTCTGCATTCTTGCCTCATCAGAAAGCACTTACACATCTGACAGTTGTGTGAAAATGAGAACTATTTATAGAGGCATTCACCAAAAACACAGACCTCTTGAGCCAATGTCCTGCAGGTAATTGATAAATTGTTTGGATCCCTAAGGGACACATTAGAAACCTGTAGGATGTTGGCTCGTGAGGTGTGCACTTGCTGATTTTTGGTTTATATAGGAGTGCATCGCTTTAGCCCAGTCAGCAGAAATGGTCAACAGGACTGGCTGAACTAAATTGAGAGTGAAAGACAAAGAAAACTAAAAAGAGTGTTGTTACATAATCAATCCTGCTCTCTAGAGGACTTTTTGGGAAATCACCTGCATAAACGCCTTTATGAAAGACTGAACATATGATAAACCGTATTCTATCCTCACAAAATGTACCATTACGATCTGATACTTTTTTCTGAAAATTAGCCCTGAAGTAGAACTTTTGCCTGAATGACTGCGAAGAAAAAACAAATGTCAGTTGAGCTTGAAGCTGAATTAATTGTGCATTGGGCTTACATTGCAGCCAGTAACTGGAGGTAACTCTAACTGGTTGAGGGATGAACGGATTAAATTACATCCCATCAGTTTCTGGAATCAACCATCACACCATCTGTAAAATAGCTGAAGATGAAAAAGAGGAAGGCTTATACAACACGCTGATCCTTAACACACATGCAGAAAATCCACAAAGATGCACCTCAGAAAAAATGAACTGAAGGTTCTGCAGCAGCAAATCTAAGAAAAGTACATGTCAGCTGCAACATTCTGCTGTTTGGAAAGCAGGTGGTTGTTTTTTAAGGGAAATTTTGGCTTTTGCAAACATCTGTCAGAACTTTTGTCTTTGTAATCCTCTAATTTTTAATGTTGCTTTTGCACTGTGCTGAAATGCTTTTAATGTTTTATTTAAATCCGTTTGACTTGCCTTGTACATGAAAAGTACCTTGATTTGTGTAATTGTCCCCTCTGCACAAATATTATCTCCGGGAAGCTAGTCTGACTTTTTAACTCAAGGTGAAGAACAGATGCTGCTCGATGAATCCAGACAGAACAGAGCAGAACCTGCAGAGAGGTCAGGTGTGCTGCTCTAGAGTAACAGTAGGGTTTGAATTTTGGCTGAAGTCTGGCTGTTAATCATGACTATGGATTTACTTCCCATCATCCAAAAGCATGTATATCCAGTTAATAAGGGACGGGCATAACCGCTTTTATGATCCTTAAACAAGATGAATCAGGTAAAGAAAATGAATGGAATATGGCTGCATGATTGTTTCATCACTTTCAACAGATCTCATTCTTTAAAACAAATATTAATCTGGATCACAGGTTTAAAATCAGCATCCATCTGTTTCCCAAAATGACTTTTACTGATCCTGAAGCCTGTGGTGGCAACATGTTGACACTTTTGGACATCCCCGGCAGTAGAGGAAATATGCCGAGCCATAAATCGAACTCTAATAAGCCTACTGTCAGCATCACAACGAGACATGCTGTAGTAATAAAAATATTACGCCAACACTGACAGGCATTAATGGCTGAAAAGCACCACAGCGCTCTGCTTTATGAGGAGTCGGTCGCATTCGCTTTCTGCTGGATTATCTTAACACACAGCAATAAACAGGTTTATACAGGCTTGGCTGGATGGAGATGAAGTGCTGGAGGGAAGGATTTAGATGACACTCCAGGTGATGTTTGTGATGCATGTTTGATAAAGTCATGTTTTCCACTGACACATTGCCTACGGGGGTGAGCTATGGCTTCGCTTGCTGAAGCACCGTCACTGTCAAAGCAGGAAAAGGAACAAAGTGGTGCTACTGAAATCAGCATCTTTACAGCAGCCCACATGTTTTCATGAGTTAGATATTTGATTATCAACACATCTCAATGCAACACAGAACATTTAATAAAGCAGGAACTGTCCTGTTAGGATCATCTTTACTGTTTTGGATCTGACACCCAAACAAAGCTTTTCTTCTTCATTTTTCGCTGAATTTCATCATGTTAGGGGACAAACAGCAAAGCCTTACTAATCTGTCAAAATTCATGAGAAGAAATCAGAATATGTGACTTTGGTTCCTGTTCTAACAGGATATGACATATTTTACTTCTACTTTCAGTTTTTTCACTAATAAGTTATAGTATATCCAGCTCATGCATACTCCCAGACTGACCAAATCACAGCTTTTCAGCGTTACCTGTGTGTCTGCGTGCTGTGTGGTCCTCCCCCTCTTCTTGACGGAGAATAAATTCCACAGCCGTCGCCACAGAAAAGTGGCCACCAGACACACACTCCCTAATATCCAAATATCTTTATCCTTTAGAAAGTTCTCCATGATGGAAGGCTTCCTCTTCCTGCCCCTGATTTCTGTCTGTCTGTCTGTCTGTGTGGGACGTGTGCCTTATCTCAGCCTAGGTGCTGCCTTTTGGGAAACCTAACTTGGACAGCATGTGACCAGACATGAAGAGAAGGCCCCAGAAGATTCTTAGAAAATAGCCGTTCCCCTTTAGCAGAGCATCAAATGCTCAGTCTTCTTCTCACTACAGACTTAGACAAGGACAGTGTTTCTGTGCTGTCATGGCTCCCTCCCACCCAGCCACCCATTCACCCTCCGCCCGGCTTCCTCCCTACCTCCCACCACAGGACCTAAAAGGAGAGAACATGCTGTCTCTGAGACGTGATCGGGACAGGTGGTGCTGGGTTCAGGGTGTCGTTGCTGTATGCAGAATCAGATGCCCGCTGCTGCTCCTGGCATGTTAGTGAGACCCCACTGTATCCTTTAACTTCAGACACAGCACTTCATTCATGCATGCGTGCTCCTTGCATATCTGCCAGGCTGTTTCTTTGCCTCCTTACGTCTCATAAAATCACACTTGCGCCACTGCAGATGCATTTAATAGCAAACAAGCACACAAGCATGCAGGCTTGTAAACAAACACCTGCATCTGTCTGAGGCTAATATTATCTTTTCTGCATGCTGCAAAGTTGGCAGCAAAACAAGGGCTGAAGTGGATGTCTTTCTTTCTCTTCACTGCATGAGGAAGACAAATACATCTCAATTTTGAAAAAAAGAAATCTAGAATAGTTAAAGTTAAATATTCAGCTGTACAGAGAAAGTAGAAGTCTAGTGGTAAAAAACACAAAAACAAAAAAAAACCTCTGTTTTTGCCACTTGTTTTACATTGGCCGCGCACTATATTAGACGAGCACAAACAGATCCACTCCAGTGATGTTGTTGGCAGAGGACCTTCGTTTTCATTTTTGGTATGCAAGTGCCTCTGTGGAAGTATCTGTCTGGATGGAGATGATTATTTATACCAGATAGTGGAATGTTACCATTGCATCATGTATATCAAGCTTGTCCCCTTACAGTGCAGCCGACTTGCCTATAAATGCTTCTCTTTTGTGCTCTTTATAAAAGTTTCCTTTCATTCAGAAGCTCTTTAAAATTCATGGATCAGCCATTTTTATAGAATTTTTCCAATCTAGGTTCATTTTTTTTGCAACGAGACATAAAATATGAATTTCTGTCATTTAATTTGTCGAAATAATTTTTAGTAGTTTTTTTGTCATTTTTATTTACCTTTGCAATAAATCTTTTGTAACAAGTCTTTAATCAAAACAGATCCCTTTATCTATTACTTAGAAATCCTTTGAAGTGATTTTATATGTGTTTACTTTGCCAAAGTTGTCTTTTACTGTATGAAGCTTTCTATAGCAAGCCTTATTTAAAAAGCAATAACAGCTGGTTGGGTCCAAGGGCCAGAGAGGTTGCAGAGGAGGACCCCTGGAGATAAATTTTCCCAGTGGGAATCTGAGGAGAACCTCTAGAGCAGAGCTAGACTGGCAGCGTTGGGTGATGAACGCTGCAGGAGTAACAAAGTGCCTGCATATTTAAGCTAGGAACAGGCTGCGGTATCTAAATTATGTCAAGTGCAGCTGGCAGATGGATGGATGGAGTAAAGGTGTAGCTGAGGTTGTCCCAGTGAAGTTATGAAAGAGTTGTTCACAGAGTGCTGGGATACGTTGCAGATCTTAAATTACATGCAGCGCCTCACATGTAACAGGAACATTTCCCTGGAAGTCACGTTGTACCCAAGCACTGATTTACAGCTGGACAAAACAATAAATTTAAGAAACAACATGTTTAGCATGAGGCACGCATAAAATATGAACCACTTTTCTGATGCCTGATCAGTTTCATTTGATTTGGTTAAGAAAGGTTACCATTTCAGGTGCTTGACAAGGAATATTCAGTTCAGTTATTTATTAGTTGATAATATAATTCATGTGAAAAAGTGTGTAAAACGTGGAATAGTCACACAAAAAAACTTAGGCTTTTGTAGTAAAACAAAGTTTAAAAGTTACACAGTAGCCTCCCATGTGAGCAACTGCACACATCAGTCTCAATTAATTCTTATTTTATTTAATTGTAACTAATTACATATAATATAATAATAATTGTAATTAATCTTGGTTATTTAAATTTGTTTCACTAGCGGCATGTACAACTTTTCTCCTAATATTAACTTAGCAGCTGCCCTGCAACTTCCTAACAGAAGTCCATGGTTGCCATCTTGTGGTGAAGCACCAACAATTCATTTCTGTCTGAAGCTTTAAGTGTTTGCATGTGTGTGTGTGTGTGTGTGTTCCAGGCTGAGGTGACAGGGTTCAAGAAGGCATTAATGAAACATGAAAAGAGCTATAGCACCCTCTAGTGAGCTTACCACTTCACCTGTCAGGTCATGTTGGGATTTTCAACGGATGACAGGGGCTGGAATAGTGCTTGCTGTGGTTGCCATTTACCCTCCTCTCTCTGAACATATGTGTTACTGACAGGGGGTGCAACATAATGATTTTCGTGGAATCTGGCCCCTGAAGGCCTGGAACGAATGGAGGGTTCATTTAATGCAGTTTATTAAACGTAGTGTGATAGACTTCTAAATTCAGGAATCAAAGGACACAGGTTTCATGGTTTTCTATGCATGACAAGAGTAGGAATGAAAAAGAGCATCTTACCTGGTGATTTCTTCCCTCTAGCTCCACATGTTTGAGCTCCCAGAAGCTGCGCATGGTTTCCACCTTCTCCAGGTGGCGATAGAAGGCCAGCCGGCCGAGGCGAAGGCTGTTGCTGCGATTGCGGATGGCCTTCAGACCCTCCATCTTTTCAACGATGGGGGACATGGGTATGGGCGGTGGCACTGCTGCTGACGGGGTTTTAACATTCTTCTTAACAGACGCAGACTCGTTACATGGGGTCTTCTTATTTGTCCTGAAATTACAGCAAACAGTTAATCAGCCTTTTTTCTCACCATGAATTCCAAAAATGCAATGTGCACTGATTTGGTTCAGTTAGATTCATTTTATTAATACAGATCTCGTAAACTTGTGGATCAAGTAGTTGAACATGCAAAACATGAGGCATAAAAGGCATATGAGGCATAAGAAAAGATGATAATCCAATTAACAGAAGCAAAGCGATGCACGTAAACTAGATGTGTTTTGAAAATGAAGCTGGGAAAAGATTTGCTGTGAAAACAAATCTCAACTTTATTTTCAAATCAGCCTCAGTTTGCCGAGTAGGTAGTTGGGTTGGACGCCACACTAGCCAGGGCACACCAGGCACCCCAGCTCAGCACCCTAAGCACCGGCTGAATTGGTTTGTTTTTTGCCTTTCGTCTGTCCGGGGATAATGTGATGCTTTAATAATGGCTCCAGTGTGAAGCCTGTATTCTGCACCAAGTTGGTATTGGAGCAGGGCCACCCCGCCCACCAGACCTTCTCTGGTCTTTGTGACTTTTGAGATCCTGTACCTGCCTTGCCTTATAAGGAATTTAAGAGAGCAACTGAAACCCTGCTTACCCTAAATACTAATCTGGATCTTGGAACCAGACTAGTGGAAAAAAGCAATCTGGAGCAAGGAGCAACCGATCAGATAAATCAGTTCCAGTCTATTGAAGTTTAAGGATTTTACACTCAATCTACTGTATGACTGTCACCAATGTGATGATGCCAGCTTTGAGAAAGTATGTCTTAGATTGTAGCTGTAGCATTTTCAGCCAGTGTAAAAAAGTAATCCAGACTGTAAGTGAGAGATTTTAGCTAAAAGACAAGCAAGCTGTGTGCAGTTACCAAATGTTATCAAATTAAAGCCCAGATTAACTTAAAAATTTATTTGAACTTCTGAAAACTATGAGCCTTCATCACTTTTGATTTAAATAAATTAGATTAAATGTGAAGAGTAAGAGAGCCCGACAGCAGTTCAATGATCCCAATCATTGCTTTCGCTTCAGCAATGCAACAAGTGGTGTTAAGAGGGATTACTACCTCTGCATTAACAGAACAGCAAAATCTCTTGCCCAACTCTGATCAACACTTTTGAAATACTGGAGCCTTGCTGCTGGCGTGCTTTGATCTGTTCCAGCAGGGGCCCGCTGGTTCTCAGATCAGAGTGAGATGACTGATGATGTTGTGGAGGAATCCACTCTGACGCCTGCCAGCGACAGCTGGCTTTCTGCTGCGCTCTACCTGTTGAGCCTCTGGGGGAGTCATGGAAGATCACTGGGGATATTTATACCCCCAGAGTGTAAACGTTCTGCCTTTGCTTTACAATTACAGAGGTCAGGGAGTGGCTGAGTTTCAGAATCATGCTTGAGCCTCCAGCGCAGACTGTGTGCTGTACCTCAGCATCACAAGCTTTTCTCAGGGTAGGGTTTTATCTTGCGGAGGGTGGCCATGGATGCACCTGTCACTGTCACAGTGGACAATTTCCCACATACCATAATTGCTATTGTTTGTTTTGTTCTTTACTTCTATCTTTAACTTAAATTGGTAAGTGGTGTTCGGGCTATAGATCTGTACTTAGCTTGTTAATATGCAATGGAAGAGAGTATAAGAACTGCTACACTGATGATAAATATTAATTTCTTTTATTTATAGTCTCATTGTGAATTTATGCCTACTGGATTTTGTAGTTGATTTTATGTCTGCAGAATCCTTAACCTGAGATATAGCCATCACACTGTCAACAGGAGCAGTGTAATTAAAAGACTTCTCCTGGATAAAGCTACAGGAACATCTGCATTATATATTTCTTAAAACTTAATTAGGCTTATATCTGTAGGTTTTTAGCTCCAGAGTGAGCGGAGACTGCACCAACGGACAAATGCTGATGATGAGGCCAGGAGGTGACAGGCAGTTAGTTTAAGAAGAGAAAAAAATCTAGTTCTTTTGTCAGTGCAACATGAATCAAACTTTTGCAATACATGAGAAAATGTTGGACCAACTGAGATCAAAAGGTCAGAGTTGGATTGTTACACACAACACACAACTGGTCAAATGTCCTTCTGTGTGAGCTCTCAGACAAAAGGCAGGTTGTCTAAGTAAAAACTAGATGTAATGTACAGCATTACTACTTATTTGCTTGGATTTTCACTTCAGTAAAAAGTACAGGCAAAATAAACTTACTTTTTATCTTCTTTACAAGTAACTGAGCCTAAAATCTGTAAAAAAAAATGACTTGTGTAAGCAAAAGTAGGTCCCAAACGTTGGATTTTGTATATTTAAGAAAAAGCCTATGCATGTTTTATTCCAAGTAAACCGAATGTATAAAAATGATCTTAGTGATTGATGTTAGTTCGTGTAACTGCTTTCACAGGGAATACTACATGGCACAGCAACAACGAAATTTCATCTTTATGTGTCATGGTGATAAACGTGATATTTTAAGGTGTGTGAATGAAACGTGCGTGCGAGTGGTCTGCATAGAATACTTGTGTTTGCGCATTACTACTCGAGCCAGAGAGCCAAGTTCTTTTCTGGGCGGCCACTCTTAGACACAACAGTTGTCACACCTGATCACAATCCAGTCGTCGCTCTGCATTTGCTGTTTTGAAGAGGGCCTTTCATGAACTCTCATGCCTGTCTTGATGGTGTCAGCTAAGCTTGTGCTGCGGTGGCTCCCTGCCCTCGAGCGGCTCTGCTACTCCTGGGAGCCTCGCTGACCCTGGCCTGGTCAATTTTAAGGACTTTATTTAGGCTGCTGCACGTTAAACAGCGGTGATGAATGGGCATGCCATTGACAAAAATGGAAAACCTCCACTGAGGGAAAACCATTAGGAGATGTTGCACAGCAGTCAGGACTTAGCAACTTAGACTGCTTTCTATTGCCATTGCATAAGAGTATTGTGCATGGTATGTGGTTCTGAGTTCAGTGTGTGTGTGTGTGTGTGTGTGTGTGTGTGTGTACAGCAGTGCTATAGTTTGTGTATATTTGTGGATGCTTGGCAGCTCTAGTTATCCTGCCCCATAAAACAGCAGGGGAATGAGGGGCTTCGTATCTGTCTTCTTCATCGTAATCCTTCAATGTAACTGATAGTAGGAACGCCATGTGTCCCATAACTCTTAAAGAAGCAATGAGTCATTTAGACTCTGAGGATTCTCAAGTGTGTTTAGGTGATTAAAGAGAAGAAGAAAAAACTTGGCCTTGTTCAAATCCTCCCTAAAATGCCAAGTGTCCCTCAAGACCCTGGCGATGAGAGGAAATAACTCTGTCAAAGGCAGTCAGTGGAAGTCAAGTCACATGCCTAAATTAACCAAATTTCTATCCGAAAGGGTTCGTGATGGAGGGTCAAAGAATTTTACAACAGAATTTACTTTTACTATTTTAAGTGAGATAAAGTTTGAGTGTAAAATATTTTCTCCATGTTAAGGACTGTAGCCAAATGCATTGAGACGGCAAGCAATGATGGGCATCAGAAAGAGAAATGCAATGAAAGAAAATAGCAACATGTGGCAATGAAACACACCTCTGTGTCACTCAATAGCCTATACAGAGATTTCAAGAATGACAGTAAATAATAACTGGTGATATTTAAAAAAAAACTAAAAAGAAACCTTGTGGCTTGTGCACCAATAAAGTTAACAACTATGTTTTTGTTCTGAAGTGGAAAGTCCTGTATGAGGCATCTTTCCATCATACATGTAAGGGCCAAACTACAGATTAGAATAACTGAATTAAAAGGAGGCGATTCTGCTGGACATAAAATAATCACATCACATTATATAAGTATAAGTATATATATACACAGTGGTGGAAAAAAGTTTTCGGACACCCCATGAATTTGGGAAATTGGTAATCCAATCCATTTTCTCTTAACACAGTTAAAACAAGAGCATTGTACCAGAGTGCTTTACGATATAAGCAAGACATAAAACAGAATGCACACAAAAGAATAACACAACAATAAAATGATTAATACATGTTCAAATTACATGTTCAAAAGAGTGCATTAAGAATCAATCTTAGGTCTTCAAATGCAATTTCTTCTGTGCAGTCACAGCAAAAATACTCAACATGACATGAAAAAAGCCATCAACTTTTTTTAAGTAGAAATTATCTGTGATCTTGTACAAGGGTCTCCGAAAACCTTTTTCCACCACTGTATATATGTGTATATGTGTATATATAATAAAGATTGCAGTATATATAGCTGTAATGGCATTTTTTAAATAAAACAAATAAATACTCATTTGGACAAATTTATAAATTTTTATGTTATGGAAATGTATTTCTACCCAGCACTGTGGTTAGATTCCCACTCCTTAACTGGCCTACAACTAAACGCACAAATGAATCAAGGCAAAGTAATTGTGCTCAATCAACATTTATTCCAGAATGAAAATGTAGTAATTATCTGTGTGTACATGCATCTAGGTAAACACACACTGCACCCACTCTCAGCTGTGATAAAGTTAAGTGGTGTGGGAGACAAAGAGTCTCCTGCATGCATGTTTGCCTCCGTTGTGTGTGTATGTGCATGCATGCACTACGAGTGCGGAAGTCATCCAAGGCCTAACTGCGCAAGGGTTTGTTTGTTCCCTGTGAGCATGGTACCGAAACAGCAACAGGGCAGATTAGGAGCCTTTTTTAAGTGTAAGGCCAGAACATAAGGTCTAGTACCAGTTGAACAGGAGGGGATGGCTTTCAATGGACTGTCTTCACCCCAGGCTGCTATCTGGGGCCTCTACTATCCAGGTTTAGCTGTTATATGGAAACAGCCATCGAAGCCTATAAACCTCAGGAATGTAAGGGAGGTGTCCCTGTGTGCATATGGCTGACAAGTATATGTTTGCACAGACCGTTGTCTCCCAACTTTATTTTTCTTCTGTCTTAGCAACAAACTAAAAAAAATGCATAACTTCGATAAATTCCTCATCGTTGAAAGATACAACCAGACAGAAAAGGACAAGAAGGTCTTTTCCAAGCCCAGAAAAGCAACAGTAGCCACTCCAAACTCTTTCAGTTTATTTTGCTGACTGCCCGATCAGATCAAGTGATGCACACGTCTGGCTTTCTCCATCTAAATGCGACATATCCCTCCTTTCCAGCTTGCCAGCTGGGCACTTTTATCACCAAGTCATGAGCCAAGGTTGTCTTTCAATGGAGCCGACATGTTATTAGACCCAGACGACCCAGATATTTTATCACAAGTAGCGAATACTATAAACACACATGCATCAATAAACAAATGGGGCCAGGCAGGACACTATTGAAAGCATAAAGCAAAAATACAACTTCACACCTGAATTTGTGCAAACACATACACACATGTTGCATAGTTTCAAATATATACACCCATTTGAACCCCAACAGACATATTCAGAGCCCACAGCCCCTCCAATCCTTCACACTGACAACAACTTAGCAACCTCTGCAGAATAGTGTAACTGTAGAACCTCCACCCAGTGTACTTTCCTATGTCGCCAGGAACAAAGCAGATGTCTTATTTTAGTCCACAGCAGATGAAATTTCTGTTTACAACAAGAAATTTTCACGAACAAATAATTTTAAAATGGTGAAATAGTTACCTCTGTTTTGATTTTTACATTTTAACTTGCATTTTTCTTGTTGTTACATAAAGAAAACCAGATTCAGAGGCATGTGTTCCATATTTGAAGCAACAGATCAGCCACAATGTTAGTCCTTTCGGAAGATTTTTGCCTTTGAACGCAACATATAAATATATTTTAAATTAAAGACTACCCAAAGACTAAATGTGCACTAAATAAATCAGCGTGTTGGGTAACAAGTGGCACCTTGCACTCCATGCAACTGATACTGCCGGAGTGGAGGTGACAGAATTTAAAACATGGTCATAATGCAAGTCCAAGACTGCTTTGCATTTGAGGAGAATGGCAAAAATGGTCAGTATTTCCATGCAAAAACATCCGCTTAACTTTTCCAATTTTGGAAAAATAAAAAATATGACAATTTTTGCATGAAAGACCCCTCCTTCAACCAACCATGCAGTGGACAGAGTGCAATCAACGTAGACTCACCCTTTGTAGTTGGGTACATTTGCAATGACCAGAACTTTCTTCTCTTTGCCTCCCATCTTATGGATTTTAGTTATTTTACAGCTGAGCGGGAGTCTCCAGGTTTCCAAACTTCCTACTTGTTCTTGTGTTCAGGTCCTGGATGCTCTCTTCCTCTCTAAACAAACCATGCAGCTAGGACTGGACAATCCGATCTGACTGATAGACAGAGAGATTAAGAGACACGGCCGATTGGGAAGCCCTGGCAGCTCGTGGCTCTCTGTTTCAGGAGCCACAGCCGTGAAGGGATAAGCAGAGGACGGGGGGGGGGGGGGGGGGGGGGGAAACAGGGAGAAAAGGGAGAAAAACAAGGGGGAACCTAAAAAACCACATCTCAAACCCCCACCC
>JBBBVT010000015.1:2766969-2818959 GCA_037177035.1 Craterocephalus eyresii
GACTCTTCTTGTCCACGGTGGCTCATAAGGCCTTTGTGGAGGTGAATGAAGAGGGCACAGAAGCTGCTGCAGCCACATCTGTCAGTATAAATCTCTGCTTTTCGTGGCCGGAACACTTCACCGCTGATCACCCCTTCCTCTTCTTCATCAGGCATAATGAGACCAAGTCCATCCTCTTCCTCGGCAGGTTCTCTTCTCCCCAATAGGAAAAACCAACCAGGGAAGATGACGGACAAATTAAAATGAAAAAAAAAAACAGAAGAAATTTGAGCTACTGAATGAATAGATAAAGCATTTAATTCCTGTTATGCTTTTAAAAAAAACCTCTATATCTTCGACTGCTTTGCACTGAAATGATTGCTATTACTATTCCAATAAATACTGAAAAGGCTTCCTTAGTTTTTATTTATCGTTGGTTCTATGGGTTAATATTGGCAAAATTGTCTTATTCTAAAAGGTTTCTGGCAGCATTTGAGTAAAAAAAATACATAAAAGGTAGTAATATTGCTTTTGAATGATGATAAGCAGCAAATTGAGTGTAAACTGAGATTGTTTGCCTAACATTGGTTGGAAAAACGGCTCCTTCAGTGAAAAATAAAGCTGCTGCATTTCTCCTTTTGTCCACCCGAGTGTGGGCATCTCTAGTAGTTCCTATAGACAAGGCAAGATTTATAAGTGTATAGTACATTTCATGACATGTACAAGACTATTCAACACTTTCCATAAAACATGAAACGCAATAAAGCAGGGTTAATTGCAGTGAACTAAAATGTGATGTTGATGCCTTTCAGAATGGCAACAAGAAATGTTAAAAGAGCTAAATTTAATCATTGGGATGAAAAAAACAAAACAATTTGAGACACAATGATGTGCAAGATCAAAACAGGATAATATTGATTAAAAAAAACAACCAAGTTTGTGAAATTTAAACACCTGGTCCATAGATACAGTGGTGGATCTGGTTGATGGAGGGGGGTGGGATAGTGAATCTTAATAAGGTTCTAAATTTAAGAAGAAAATGAATTGATTAATGGTCACCAAATGTAGAAACAAGCAAAATTTGTAAAACCAATATATTTTTCTCAGCAGCGTTTCCTCAGTGTTATTGGCAGTTTAGCTTTGCACAGTCATTGACTCTTACATTCTTAACATAGCGTACAAAAGTTTGAATAACGACGATCACCCACTAAGTCAGTCGGTCAAATGACACTGTAAGAAAGCTTCATTATGATCGACAACATACCATAAAAAATACATTATGCTGCGTTCACTGCCACTGGCACATCTGATGGTTACCCAAGTAAAGGTAAGTTTACACCAAATGTTTATTCAAATATGATTGTATATTCCTAGGGTGGTTCCTCGGGTTGTTCGACCCACCTTCACATTTATGGAGGCACGAAACGTGAATGAAATCTCTTGCTGGAACAGCATAAAGCATACTAGTTTTTAAAAAAAAAAAAGCTATTATATTCCATGATGAATCAAATCATAATGCCAAAATTAAACACAAAATTGACAAAATAATTGAAACAGATACAGGCTGACATGAAGTTAAACTAAACGTTAAACTTTATATTGAAAGGCATTGCCGGAAGCTGTATCTCACGTCCAGCATTTCTTGACGTCGTCTAATCACTTCCGGTCTGAACAGCGCTAACAGGGCATCACATTTAGGTAAGAAACTGCAGATTAACATGCTAATTTAACTTAATGTAGGGTCCTACGTGGGGAAACTAGACCACACCTGTGGTTTATGTTATATTTGAAATTTTCCAGCTATATTTATATAATATTGGACGATATAAATTAATGTTACTGCTGTTTTCCGCTAGCAAGTACAAACTTTGGCTACTAAGCGCAGCTTGTCAGACTGGCTCTACTTGTCTCTTTCAATGACAAGCAGGAACAAATCCATGTGCATGTAGAAGTGTGGTTAAAATATCTGAAAGTTAAGGTTCGTAATTGTAAGTTAAAAGACTTGAAATGTGCTTGATTTTTTTTCGACCTGGGAAAATCCATATTTTATTTAGGATATATCTTTGGACCTTGTAAAATTTTCCACTGATTTGAGATGCTGAATGACGTGGCATTTACCTGAGCCCTCAGCAAAGTAAATAACAGTAAAGCTGCTGCACCCACCTGTATACACACTGCCAGGATAAACCAGCAGCTAGTGCTTCATCTTTCAGCACAGGCTGTTCAGAAGGAGTGTTTTCTGAAATTTTATTAATGAAATGTCTTCTTTTTCATCATGTGAAATGTTCTTTTTCATTTAAAATACTTTTTTTTGTGTGTCCAATGATTTGTGCTGCTTTCCATTGGAAATGCATCTCCCTGGAATTAAGATATTAAGTCTTCTTCTTCCTTTGGCCCCTGGGCCCACATCTTTTAGGCAGTTATGGGCTGTTTAGTAAATATGTGACATGTTGCCTCTTAATCTAACATGCAGTCATTCTGTGCTGTTGCATCATGTTAACTAAGCATCTTGCTGGGTTGTAGATGAACTGTCAGGGTGAATGTGCAGCTCCGATGAGGGTGTTGGTGACTGGAGGGTCCGGCTTGGTGGGAAGGGCCATACAACATGTGGTCAAAGAGGAGCAGAGAGCCAAGGAAGGAGAAGAATGGATATTTCTGTCATCCAAAGATGCCAACCTCATGTGAGAACTGGTGTTTTCCTTGAGACTACCACACAGAAATATTAACATGTTTGAAATTTGAATAAGTTAATGAGCTGTTGTCTCTTTTCAGGAACATGGAGGAGACACGGGCTGTGTTTGAGAAACATCGACCCACCCACGTCATCCATCTGGCTGCTATGGTGGGAGGGCTTTTCAAGAACATGAAGTACAACCTGGACTTTTGGGTATGAAGAAGGTCCCTCCTTGTTGTCTTTGCTGATCATAAACCTATAAGTCCAGTGTTAAGATTTGTTCTCATGATGCCGCCGATGTTTCTGTCTCCTCCAGAGAAACAACATCTACATCAATGACAACGTGCTGCAGGCAGCACATGAAGTGGGCGCAGTCAAGGTGGTTTCCTGTTTGTCCACCTGCATTTTTCCAGATAAAACAACGTATCCCATCGATGAGACAATGGTAAAACACACGTGTGTGCTCTGCTTCATATTATCTGCATGAATCGGTAAATTCATAAACAGCCACTAACTTTTCTTTTATTGTCTTTGCATTAGATCCACAATGGCCCACCTCACGAGTCCAACTTTGGTTATGCCTACGCGAAAAGGATGATTGATGTTCACAACAGGTAAGCTGCCATGTTGCAGGATTTAATCATTTATACATGAATAGATACAGAAATATAGAGTTGTTTGGAATATTGCTCTTGGTGTGTTTTACAGGGCTTATTTCCAGCAGCACGGACGTTGCCATACAGCTGTTATTCCCACAAATGTGTTTGGCCCTCATGACAACTTCAGCATAGAGGATGGCCATGTGCTGCCGGGCCTCATACATAAAGCATACATTGCTCAAAGTACGTCAGTCTGGGAGTCGTAACACGGCTCAGCTTTTATCAGTTTTAAAGAGAATGAATGATGTGTCCGTTAGGTGAATGGTAATCTATATCTGATTTTTTTCTTTACAAAAAAAGCTTGTATAAAGCACTTCTGTCCAGGTGTAATATCCAGATGTCTCCAAATAATTGACTCTTTATAAAGCTTCATCTTATTTTGTCGGTTAGAGGAGGGGAAACCGCTCACGGTCTGGGGGTCTGGCACGCCCAGACGGCAGTTCATCTACTCCTTGGACCTGGCTCGTCTCTTCCTGTGGGTCCTGAGGGAGTATCCTGAGGTTGATCCAATCATCCTGTCTGGTGAGTCCTCATGCAGAATAATGCATGTTTTTAGTGGTTTACGGGGAGATTTAATGTCAGTGCTGTGCTGTTTGGTTCCAGTGGGTGAGAAAGATGAAGTGTCCATCAAAGAAGCTGCAGATGCGGTTGTGGAATCACTCGGCTTTAAAGGAGAAGTAGTTGTATCCTTTGAATGATGCCGATTATCCATGATATCTACATTGTCAGGCTTATTTTCCATGCACGTGTTTCAGATTTCAGACTTGCGATAGATGATGTCATCCTTCAGGGTGCATAATTGATGATTTAGTTTTTTTCTCTTCAGTATAAACATGTGGAAGTCAAATAATTCGTTAGCAACAACTGTTTTCTTAGGAAGCTTTGGTCTTCTAGTTCCATTTCAATAGATTTCAGAACTTTAGTTGTGATTCGCTAAATAGCGTTCACTGGTTAATTTGACAACTTGGTTAAGTTTTTTCTTGACTCTCTGCTATTCAGTATGACACCAGTAAAGCAGACGGCCAGTTCAAGAAAACAGCCAGCAATGCAAAGCTGCAGCGCTACCTGCCAGACTTCAAATTCACACCATTCAAACAAGGTGGGGCGGCTGCTTGTGTAAAAATGTACATTTAATGCACTAGTCGCCTCATTTTCACCGACATTCTTCTTCTCACTCGCAGCTTTAAAAGAAACCTGCGATTGGTTTGTCGCCAACTATGACAGCGCTCGGAAGTAAAACATCAGATGAAGCAGTTGGTATCAAGTCTGTCCGTCCAGTTCTGTTCGAATTTGATGGTGCAAACAGGAAGAGGGACCTGGAGAGAAAACGTTGTTCATCTCCACAGCAGTGGGATGATGATGAAAGATGGCAGTTTGATGCTCAGTCACTCGGTGATTAAACTGTTACAATGCAATCAAGCTTGCTGGACCATTTCAGTCCCATTTCTGTTTTGGGGACTTAAATTTTACTTTTCTATGTGAAATCATTTAAACTAGTAAACGTTTGTCTTAAAATCCAGGTGGTGGCACAACTAGTAGTCCAGCAATCACTGTCCTTTTAAATCAGTTAAAGGTTTTCTTGAATAATTGAAGGGTTTAGGATTTGTACATTTAAATAGCAGGACATACACTACTCATAGAAACTTAGGGAGGCTTAAATTTTTGTTTGAAATTTAAAGAAAATGGAAATTTTACACATATGAATGAGGGGTATCAACTTGTTTCACAATGGTAATTTCTACATCTCAGTTTATTGAATTAAAAGCAAACAGTGGGTTTAACATGTTTGTCAAGAACTTATCATGGATTTGGTGTCATGTTGCTCTGATATTAAGTGCCAGAAGATTTAGGGCTCAGTTCATGGTTCAGGCACTTGTTCTTGTCAGAACAGTGTGTTCTGTAATCAATATTAACACTGTGACCTGTCACCTGTGAAGGTTATAGTACATTCTGCCACCATGCAAAAAGCCAAATATCTTATTTGATGAACAGGTTATATGTGCTGGGGGTTTGGATTTTTTCTAAAAATAATAAAGATTTTATATCTGAAATCTTTTGTCTTGTCTGAATCTTAAGTCCCATTTTGGTTGAGACTTAAATATACAGAACAGCTCCAAAAGTACATTTATTTAAAAATGAAAAGATAAAATATGAAAAAACACTTAAAAATATCTACATATGTAACAAACGCTAACATGCTTGATGTTGTGCACCGACAATACTAAAGCTGAACGTTTCAGGTCTGAGCATAAGAGGTGTGCCCCCCCTCGTGGACTCTGCAGTACTCCTGTCCTGGGACGGCTCTTTTCTTGCAGGATTTTCCCGTTTTTGTGATCCCGTTACACAGCTGACGTCCTGACAGAGTGCTGCAACAGCAGAAACATGGATTTTTTAAATTTATTTTTTAAACACAGATTCCTCCGTTTTCTCTGACGTCAAATATAATCTAAAACACAAACCTGGTGCTGGCCAGCGATGGGGTGGGACTCCCACTTCTTGAGTCATTTCCAAACTCACGAGAGTCATTTGCTGCATCAAAAATTCGCCCCAGGTTCTTTAGTGGGATGTCATCTGTCAAAGCCTGAAAGTGCACAAAAAAAAACGGTACAAGCATTTTTCCCCTTTCTGCACATTAAATAAAAGGACATTCAGTAGATTTCCTCACCGCTGAAAGAAGTGGCTGTGGGGCAAATCTGGGAGTCGAGTGATTCTGTGCCCCGGTTATCGGCGTAAACCTGGACTCCAGCACTGGCTTCCTATGAGGAGGAGACACTGCTGATATGCAGAGGTTACCTGCAGAAAAACAAGAAATGGGAAATGTTATTAATGTGTCTGTATGAATGAAATACAGAATGAAAATCTTACCTGATAAGAAGCTGTCCTGATTCAGCAGGTCCTCCTCTGTGATGTCCTTCTCATCTCTAAAGGACAAGAGAAAACAACATTAGGACAGCATAGAGTACATGGAATAAGTGACAGCACAGCTCTCTGCTCGTGTATCTGAAGTCCTGGAACAGCTATCCTTTACATCTAAGTACCTGAAGTCACCACCAAACTAAAATCATGGACACAAGGTCGGAACCTCCATTAGTAGAGTAAATGTGGACACACTTACAGTAGGAGGGTTTCATGACAAAATACCACACTTCACCAAAAATAAAGATTGCAGTTATAGGAAACCACAACTCAATCTGTAAATCATGATCATTAAATAATAACTCAAATTTCTACAGTGCCTTTAAAAAGGAACCCAAGGTCGCTTTACAAAATAACAGACAAAACAACAAAGAGGGGACCAGTTACTTAGGAAAGGCAGGGAGAAAAGGTGGCTTTTGAGTTGTTCTTGAAAACTGGAGAGAGCTCCAGAGGGTGAGGGCAGACACGCTGGAGGCTCCATCGCTGAAGGTCTTCATCTTACTTTCACTGTCATTTTTTTTCTTCTAATCTTACAGCGTAAAATGCAACACTTTCCCTCTGGGAGTAATAAACTCTTTATGAATCTGAAGTCAAATTTGGCCTCTTAAAATGTGAAATTAAATAAAACTTTGAGATGTATAGAGTAAAATATGTCACTAATCCAGATTATTCAGCTTCATACGAGTTGCTGTACTTTGGTGTAGAAGTGTTTCAGATAAAGTAGACGTTTTTATTTGACTTATACATTCAATATTAAACAAATGTGTTGTTAGTTCAGCTTTTCTCCCTCTTTTAACATAAGCTTACTTTAGCATAACCATGAGGCAACCAAAGCCAAACAGGAAGTACTCTGGAGACTCACCTCTGTGGTGTAGAAGATGGCGGATATGTTTGGTTTGGAAACACCGACTCCTTCTGTGGCTCCACGATGTTGCATGGCGCGAGAGGTAGCGGCACAGTCCGCTTTTCCCCAGCCTGCAGGCACGCCCACAGCCGATTCACAAACCAGTGAACTGCAGACAGAAAAAAACAATGCTGGCACAGGCGCATACTGGAAACGTTCTGCTCTTCTTGTGGGCTGCCGGATGCTTGTACCCAGAGACAGAGCGAGCAGCAGCAGGCTGAGGCTGCTGAGATCCAGAGCTGGCTGCTGGTTGAGCTCAGCCACCGCGTTCAGGGGAACCGTGAGCAGGAGCATGGCTCGGGAAAAACCCGGACAACGGAGGAATGTCAGCATGACTGCGCACAGTACGAAGTAGCCGGTGTGGGCAATGCAGGTCCACATGGCTGTCAGACTCAAACCTGCAAGTAGAACAAAAAAAGAGTCAAAAACAGTTCCCAAAATCCTGTTGCCACGATTTAATGAACCAAACAAGCTTATGAAAGACAAATGTATAAATGTGGGAACATTCCACCACGTCTCACCAGCCCAGCCGAGGTAGCCCTGGATCATGTGCAGCCTGTCCTCTATCCGGCCCTGCATGCTGTCCAGGTAGTGCAGCATGGCTCCCAGCGTGCTGTTCATGCGCTCCAGTTTGCTCATCAGGTCTGTGTAGTAGTGCGAGGTCTGCTCCTGGTACAGCAGGAACTCTGACATGCTGTGGTCTGTTCGCATACAGGGAAGAGGAGGAAAATAAATAAATAAATCAAGTAATGGCAACAGACGAATTACATCAATTACAAATGGGAAAAGCAAACAAACTATTGACCAATTTTTTGGTAGATGTCCTGAGCTTGGTGTCTGACATCCGTGAGGTCCTTGACAATGCTCTTGTGGTTGTCCTGCACCTCTGAGCTTTGGACCTGCAGATGTTCACTCACATTTTCTGAAAAACAGAAGATAAACAGCTGGTGATATTTTATTTCAAATAAATATGGGCTCTACATGAGCATTTCGATAATGATCAACATTGGAGAAATATCCTCCAATCATCCACGTTCCCTCAGGAACATCAGCTGGTGCTGCCATGTTCTCCTTGCAGTTCTAACATGGTGGGATGAGGCATTAAATTTCAAAGGAGGGGCGTCAACTCTTCCATTTAACATCTCATTTCTTCTGAGAACTTCTTGCTCATCTGAACATTTTATTCATTCTTCAGCTCTTTAAACAGATGCAGAACTTGTTTGTTGTTGTTCGTAACTTTGAGGCTTTGACACATGAGTAAACATTAAAGAGCTTTCCGATAATGCTAGTTCGGTAAAAATGGTTCTACTATTACGACCCATGGAATAAGAATACAATCACTTTAGTTTAAATAGGAATCTGTTGTTTTTTTATGCTTTCTGTTGCTTATTAGGGGGGAAAAGGGAAATCTGGGCTTCTGTGCTGAAGCTGCTTCTCCCACAAGCAGACATTAAATAAGTGAAGAAAATGGATGTTTAGCAGTCTTATGCATTTTATACACGACTTTGTCCTACAATCAGTTTTACATAAAATGCCAAATACAAATAAAGTCTGATGATTTTAACAAAAATAATAAGATCTCTATGAACAATAATAAATTCTAATCTGTTCCATCTTTTTTAGGTCTGCCATTAATAAAAAGATGCATTAAAGTTTGAACTTTAATAGTATATAAATATATTCCTGTAAGCTGTGTCGCTGCCAGACGTGTCCATGACATTTCTGCCTTTTGAAAGGATGCCAACATGTTGTTAGGATGCACTTCTGGGGTTTATTTGTTACATTTGGTTGTTCATTTGGCTGATGATGTAAAGCAGTTCCTGTGGCAATAGTTCAGGCACATAAACACATTTATAGCTTTCCCGATTCCATGATTAAAAACTAGGACAACTTATAATCACTCCTCAGGGAAAATTATTAAAAACATATATTATTCATAAAGGATATGTTACAGAAACTCACCCATCCTCCTGGTTATGCCCTGGATTAGTTGAGCAACCAGTTCCTGTCCGGAGGCGATGAGGGCTTTTTCCTGACCCAGACGCTCCAGATTCTCCCGAAGCGAGCTCTCCATGTGCTCCTGGCCCTCGTGCAGTTTCCCCTGCTGGGCCTGCAGGCTACTGTGGCCCTCCAGCAGCTTGTCCAGCGATGCAGCAGTCAGCTCCTTCAGCTCCAGCTGGCCCTCCTGGTTTAAAACGCAGCACAATCCAAGCAGCTGCATCATCTGCTTCAGTTCGGATTCATGCAGTGGGAAGTCAAAATGAGGAAAACTCTACCTTCAGGTGTTTCATTGCATCAAGCTGGCTGGTTGCCGTGGAGATGAGGGCGTTGACTGTGTGCTCTGCTCGACGCCGGAACAGCTGCTGGCGAGTTGCGTAGCACACGGAGCGCGCTCTGTTGCTCACGATGTGGTAAGCATTCCATGTGTCTGAGTCCATGTCGGATGTGCATTCTCTGATGGTCTGAAACAGAAAATCTGGATCTGTAAAACTTCAAACACACTTAGGGAATCAATAAAAACACATTTTACCATTTCCTCTGTACACGGGAAGGTCCGGCGCCCCTCTATCTCTGCCTGGCAGTTGAACAGAACCACTCCAAGCTTTGCAAGATTTTCCTCAGAGAGGCTTTCACAGCTCGACTTTAACTGAGCAATAACCTGTGGAGGCACACGCAGCTGTTAAAATGTCCACACTCTGCCTAATCTGATGTGCAGTTATTTGCCGGTATAGTTTCTGAACTCTCTCCATTTATAATCTCAGATTTCTTTGGTCTTAGACAAGAATAAAATACAAGAAGTTTCTGTCACAGCTACAAGTTGCCAATGGAACAATGCAATCAAAGGTTTAATCAAACATATAGGTGGATTGTTACATCTTTAAGATGAGCATCACTCGTTTACCCCGTAATGACAGCTGTCCAACGGGCTGAGCTCCAGCTGCTTCGCTTCAGCCAGAAATTTCTCATCTGCCGTGGCCATCTCAAACTCAGCATCCTTTGCAAGATGTGCAGGGGCAGCAGGTTCAGGTGGAGGAGCCGCTGCTGCAGGTGGCTGCGTCTGTCTCAACCACTCAAACAGCCCGCTGACTGCAGGACAGGCCAGCATGCACACAGTCAGGATGAAGCAGAAGCGCTGGATCAGAGGGGGGGCCATGTCTGCATATGGAAACAAAAACAAATACAAAATGCACCCATGAGGATTTTAAAATTTATCTGAAAACACAAGAGTTGCAGTAACAGCTTTATGCCACATATGCAGTGCTGCAGCTTGTTTATCTAGAATACTTATTATATGTGCCCATTCTTACTCTAATAAAAAGGTATCCTATTCGGCTAAGCAATCAAAACTTTTTTGTTAGAAAAAAGAGATTGAAAAGTCAATTATTTTTCTCCTTTTCAAAAAACTTTTAAAATCCATATAATTTATTTTCAATTAATTGAAACTATGAGCTAAACCTTACTTATAATACATATCTAAAATACAAAATACGGTTTTTATTAACTAACCTGTGCTGATGTGAGCACACTAAAGTTTTAAAGTGAAGCAATTGGCGCACATTGGTGCAGAAGAGAGAATTTCTGTTTTATCACTACTGAATGATGCCAATTGGTGGCGACATCAGAGTAATTATGTTGACCAACCATGATGTTTGAATAGATAAAAGCATTTTTTAAAATCTGATTTAAGTATAACTATGCCAAGTCTTGCAAAACCGAGGAAGGATCAATAGTTACACACGTGGCAGCGAGATAAAACACATAAACAAACAAAATCAAGCTTTTTTCATTCATTTTTTGAATGAAGACCTCACTGAGGCTTGCCCAGGCATGTCTGCTCTGCAGAAAAAAATCCAGAGCTCGCAAGCATCACATGCAGCCATGAAATAAAAAACATTAACTTTATTTATAAAATTGGTTGAACGATAAAAAATAAAAAAGTCAGAATACAGATTTATCTCAATATTTCTTCTCACCCATTAGATAATTTAACAAATGTTGGGGTTCTGGGTTGACAGAAAATAAAATTAAATGCAAAAAAACAACACCGCTAAATTCTTATATACTTAAATATGTCTACAGCGTGTATTACGTACCTGGATGATTTTGCAGAACGGTTTCTGGACAGATTCCCACCGGACCTCCCGCACACAGGTGACTGAAATGACAGCTAAATGTCAGACAAATTTGCGCCCCGTGGAACCAATGAAATTGCTCGCATTCTTTATGGACGAGCTTGGTGTGCGTTTATTTATTTCACGGGACAACCTTAAAAATGGGGCACAAACACATGTGCGGCAAATTATCTGAGAGCAGTGGAATGTGTCCGCCCACCTTTCCAGCTGTACAGAAGACAACAACAAACGCACCCACACGTCTGCGGCGCTGTTTAGTGTGGATGGTCCGGGTGTTACCGACGTATGTGATAGTTAAAATATTAAACTACAATTTGCCCTTACAAAAACTCCGGACGTCAACACATCTGAAAAAAACAGGTGAATAAAAATACCGGTGTCAACTTTTACCGGTGTATTTCCACTTAATCGCGTGTCATCGCGTTTTCGTCACTCCGTGTTACTTTATGGTTGTCCAGTCAACAAGAACACGTGCATTGTATTTCTAATCTAATCTGCCCTGGATTATTTTCTAGCTATCCTTATCTGGATGCAGCAGCGCTGCTAGTTTTCATCTATTGCAGTTTTATTCGTATAAAATTTAACCATTTTATTGGAGTAGCTGGCACGCCTGTTGCGAAATAGTGCTGAGATTGCGGCGAACACATGCTTAGCATCGCTCCTAGACATGCCATCTCCCAATTAGCAACCTAGCCGATTGAGCTTTATATCGGTGGTCTACATTTAGCCGTCAAGCTAACTGGTTGCTTTGCCACAACAATGGACGACTCTGGTATAAAGAAGCAGAATTGGGACGTAAAGGAAACGGAATTGTTCCTTGAAATCCTCAAAGAGCTGGACATGAAGAAATGCCTGGATGGGAGGAAAGTGAGGAATAACAAACTGTTTAAGGTGGCTCACAGGAGAATGACTGCGGCCGGTTATCACAGATCTGTGGACCAGTTAAAGTTTCGCTGGAAACTTCTAAAAAGTGCTTATTACAAGTTTAAGCGGGAGCCTGACGCCCCGGCCCCGACTAAGATACAGGGCTGGTGGCGGTATGAGAAAGCGATGATCGCGATCATGGAGGCCAGACGCCCTCTGGTTGCAGCGGGGGTCAACTCAGACAGGATTGATGAGCAGACAGAAGAGTCGGATGGGGATGCGTCGATGCTGCCCTGGCCGCAGCACTGCCCGGACAATACCAGTCAGAATCTGGATTTAATTGTAGGGGTGATCACCGATTTAGATCACGGATTTAATTTCTCTCGTGTTGTCTCGCTGCATGCATTCATTGTTATGTGTTGTTTACAAAGTGCTGCCCTTAGAGAAACCAGTACAAATACAACAGTCCTGCAGGTGCAGGCAAGAGGAAGTTGGGAGATGAGTAGATCAATACTTTGTTAATCCCATTTTTAATTCTGAAATCCTGTCCACTGTCAGAAGATTAATGAATTTCTTATTACCACAAATGACTGAACAGACTTATTGGACACGGGTTCAGGGGTTCAAAAGAGCCACTTGTTTATCATTGAAAGATGCAAATAAACAAAACTGGTCCAGAGGAATTGGTGTAAACTGTCCATGAAAAACAAGCTACAAAGCAACCATGATGAGATGACAGAGAAAACGGGACAAAATGAGCTGTTAAACATCAACTTTAAGCCAACCACAGATAAAACGACTAGAATTGGATCCTAGACTACCATGACCATCAGTTGCAGTAAGCAAACTCAAGTCAGTTAAAACCACAACTCTGGTAGTCATTCATGCAATTTTCTAAAAAATGTGAGTGATTTTGCCATAAACTGACTAGCAAGATGTAATATATGCTAGGTTTTAGAAAAACCGTCTGTGTGAAGATGTAGTCTGACCTCAGCGTCATCAACTGATTCACAGACTATAGTGGTATTTGATTAGATTGTCTCTTGTTGTGTGCTGCTACTCTCCTGCCTTTTTCTGCAGCTGGGTTGGTATAGAGCCGTTTAAAGAAGGATTTAGCTTTAGATCCTGCCAGGAAGTGTTTGGCTTTTTTTGTGAGGCACAAACATCATTTATTTTAGGAAGAGTTTTTTTCAGTGCTGGCACTTTTTCTCAGTTCAAACAAATAAAATGTTTTGGAGACAAAAATAACTTAAAAAGAGAACGTAAGCAATATAAACAGTTATATAAAAACTGTTTTCAGAAAACCTGAGCATGAAATCTCAATGAGATTTGATATACAGCAGACTGACTGTCTACAGGATTAGTTAACAGTGCAACCAGTTTATTACAGTATTATGCATTTGTCTTATTTTGAGTTGTTTAGACTCAAAAAATTGTAAAAGAAAATATATATATAGTTGTATTAAAACATTATTGACAGGAAATGGATTTACGGGATCTGCGTTGCAGATCTGTATCATTTGAATCTAGTGGACAAAGATCCAATGAGGACAAAAGATGGGAAATGAGGCTGTGGTGTTGTTTATGGGGGGAGGGGGAGGAATCTTGGTTACTGACCAACTGTCAATCAGGATTTAAGATATTGTGCCATTTGTTGATTTAACCTGGTTTCAGACTTTAATCAGGTTTAGAATAAAAAATAACCAGTTCAGACCGTTCATCTCACTGGTGCCCTATGGGGGTTGTATGCTTTTTTTTTTTACTATGGCAACAGAGATAGGAAGGTCTTGATGTTACACAGTGAACTGGTATCGGTATTTACTGAAAAGTTTGTCTGATAGAGCTACTAAGAAGACTTACATGGCTTTCAGATTTTTTAGGTTTTAGGACTATTTTATATTTAAAAGGTGATGAATTTAGCAACATTATAAGCTTGATTTATTAGCCAAATAACCTTTTTTTTAATCTAAAGAAAGATGTATTAGCAGCTTTGACTGTTACTGTTGATTAATCTACCGATTACTTTTTTCATTGATGTATTGTTAAGAGGTGGTCAAAAAGTACCATCTTATTTTAAAAGCTGTTACTGTGGAGCAACAGGGGAAAACGTGTCATGGTGGTGGTCTGTCTTTCAGTGGGCGCTCCCTCCTGAATCACATCTTTGGTGTTTGTTTTACTTTCAGATCAAAATGGACCCCGAAATGGACTCGCAGCTGAAGATCGGCTTCATCGGTGCGGGGAACATGGCTTTCGGCATCGCTAAGGGCATCCTGTCTGGTGAGTGCAGAAGAAGTTAAAAAGCTGGAGCAGAGTTCGGTAGCTGTGGGCGATGCTGAATTTCTTTTATAGATACGATATCAGTAGTGTGTGGCGCTTTTTCTTCAATATCAATTCTGATACAATACTTTTTGGCTTTTTATGGAAATCGCATAATTGAACACTGCACATTTATACATTTTTGCAGGACAATAAGATAAATACCTGAAAGAATTGCTCTTTAAATTCTAATTAAATAGTTAAAAAATAGATTATGATCAACCAAAACTATGGACTACAAATCAAAACAAAATCAATAACAATTCCCTGAAAACTCATAAAGCCAAATCATGTGACAGGAAGATCTGGAAGTAACATCCCGGGTGTAATTTTCAGACGTAGATTCACTTGTAAATAATATAAAATATATTCACAGTAAAAAAATAGAATAAAATGACTATTTTCCCTTCACATCACATGGCTTTAAACTAGCTCTTCCAAAAAAAAGCAAATCTTGCTATTGGTTGGTTTTCATCACATTTATTGGCTCTTTTTACAACCAAAGTGCTCTGCAAAAAACAAAATATCAATACTATCTTGTTGGAGTCAGTCAATATTGATCCTGCTCGGTGAATTGTTATTGATGCTGGTATCCATCTGCCCGTCTCTTGTTCATGATGTCTGCTTTATGTTGCAGGAAACGTTCTTCCTATCAACGTCAAAGTGAGCGCCCCCTCTGCCAGGAACCTGGGACGCTTCCAGGTATTTTATTTTATTTTTTTATTTGCTCTCCTGTTAGATCTCAGTAAGCTGGGTCAGTTTGCAGGATGTTGAGCAGCAACAACAGGAATCGTGTTACTGTTAGTAAGATCCGGTTCCTTCTGTACACCAGTCCATTGCAAAAGTGACATCCTGTAGCTATGGAGACATGCAAAATGCTTGTAATTCTTTTTTTATGGTTTGCAGTAAGATTAGGGTCACATACTATGAGGCGAGTGTGAGATCTGCTATGTAATAAGATATATTTGAGAATTTCTCCCAGTGCGAGCTTACATGGCCTGTTATATTGCACTGTTATGTCTTTAATGAGATGTAAGCCAGAGTACAGAAGCAGTGTGTGGAAAAGTTGGTAGCTTGTAAAAGCTCTCTCAGCTGCAGTAAAGTGAAATCATCGTGACGTCTCACTCCGTGGTGGAGGATTTTGGTCCGCCCTTCTTATATGTGGCTTTTAGTTTTGCTGCATAGGTTAATGCAAAGCTCTGTTAAGATTCCCTCCATGGTATTTCACTCTGGTCAAAGGCTTTGGATCTCTACAACGCCTTGGTTTTTTTAAACGTATTTTTCCAGCTGCAGATCTGCTGCTGTGTTTGGGGTTTTTGTCCTTTTGCATGAGACAGCTTCAGCCGGATGGACTCATATCTGACTCTATAATACTCTGATCTCCAGAGGAGTTCATGGTCCACTCAAGGTGTGCAAGGTGTCAGGGTCGTGTGGCTGCGGAAGAAGCCCAGATCATCATCCTCCACCACTGAGTTTTCCATTCGCTGGGAGGTGTTTGTGCTGTTTGCTGTATTTGGACATCTTCACTTCGGTCTGGTCCATCTGAAGGACATTGTTCCTGAAGTTCTGTGGTCTGTTCAGATGCAGCTTTGCCAATCTCGGCAGCCCGTCCATGTTCCATTTAAGACAGAAGAGAATTTCCCCCTTCAGTCTTTTTCTAACTGGACAATCATGAACTTCAACATTTAACTTGTTAACTGAGGCCTGGAGAGTCTGAGATGTAGGTCTTTGTTTAATGTTTTTTTTTTTTTTTTTTTCGCACGGTCTGATGTTGAGCTGAGCTTGCTGAGATGTCCATGGGAAGACCGGCAACCATCTTGAATATTTTCCAGTTATGAATAATATTTCTAACTGCAGCTTTATGGAGTCCAAACAAATGGAAAATGGTCTTTTTACCCGTCTAAGCTTGATGGGCAGCAGCAGTTGCTTCTCTAACATCACTGCAGATGTCTTTCCTCCTATTACACCTGAATCCTGTTGATTAGCTTAGATTGTATTGACTAAGACTAATATCCTTCCACATACAGCTTTTAGATTTAGAAACTAACTTGATAAAACATTAGAAATTGAAGACGTTAAAAATGAACTCATGAAGTGAGTTAATTGATGATTCCCGGGAGAAACTGGAGCTGATGCTGATGTTTGTTGGTGGTTTCAGGAGCTGGGTGTAGCTGTCAGTCACTCCAACGTGGAGGTGGTCTGTGGATCAGACGTGGTCTTCATCGCAGTGAAGCCTCACCTGGTTCCGCTTGTTCTCACCGAGATCTCGCAGCACGTCACTGACAGACACGTCATCGTGTCGGTTGCAGCGGGAGTAACCTTGGCAACGTTAGAGGAGGTGAGTCGCACAGCCCGTGTACTAAATGTCCATCCGCACGAATGTTTCCATCATGTTTCCTGTTTCTGTTCCAAGCTCCTCCCTGAGAACTCGGTTGCCATCCGGCTGATGCCAAACCTCCCGTGTCTGGTTCAGGAGGGGGCCCTCCTGTTTACACGGGGATCCCATGCAAAGCAGGAGGACGGCGCTCTGCTCCGGTCCCTGCTGCATCACTGCGGTTTGGTGGAGGAGGGGCCCGAAGCCTGGATTGATATCCACACGGGGCTGAGTGGGAGCGGAGTCGCTTTCGTGAGTTTTCCAAGGATTGTGTGGCTTTTTGAATTTTCCAGGAAATATTTGCAATAATTTCCTGCACTTTGTTTTGATGTTGCATATTTTAAACAGTTTTTTTTGTTTTTTTTTAAAACAGAGCAATATATTCATTTAGATGGATGAAAATAATTTATAATACGAGTACTTTTTGATATTTCAGACGATTTTCAGCTAATTAGGAATAATCTTATCACTGTTGGATTTAGATGGATTGCTTTGTTCAGTTCACCATGAAAGAGAGTTTCCAGTCATAACAACACGGCACTAACAGTAAAGAAGAAAGTTATGATGTATGTCTGTTGTTGAAATTCCATTTTAATCTGTTCATGTGTTTTGTTTACACTTCTGAAAAACTAAAAGCTTCTGCACAGCTGAACTTTTGACAGATTTTACATCCAAGATTAAAAGACATTTCATTCATTTAAAAGGAAAACATGTTCATACAGACTAGACTTGTAAGTATGTAGGGAGGGAACGATAAGCTTTTCTCTTGATTCAGTTCTCTTTATTTGTATTATAAATTGCATTTGAGTTAGCTTTTTCTTACCCAAAATGTGTCTGCCAACATTTGAAGAAGAGTACATTGTCTTGATACAAGTTTTAACACCCTTAACAAAAAATGTGTGCCTACTTAAAGTGTCAAACAGCTTCGTGTTGCATGTGGTTCTTCTGCAGGTTTACCTGTTTGCTGAGGCTCTGGCTGAAGGAGCTGTTAAAATGGGCATGCCGAGCACGCTGGCTCATAGCATCGCATCTCAGACTGTTCTGGTCAGTTTGACAGCGTTCTCATCCTCAAACACTCACTCTGGTTGTGTAAGTGATGCTCTTCAGTTTAATCTTGTCACCATGGCGTGCTGCAGGGTGCCGGGAGGCTGTTGCGTGATTCGGGGAAGCATCCAGCTCAGCTTCGCTCTGAGGTCTGCACTCCGGGGGGGACGACCATCTACGGGCTACACACACTGGAGCAGGGCGGCGTGAGGGCATCCACCATGAGTGCCGTGGAGTCGGCCACCGAGAGAGCCCGGGAGCTCGGGCGGAGGTCCGGGGCGGGCGGCAGGAAGTGACGGGTGGCCTTTAAAAAACTCTCGTTGAACTTTAAACTGAAGAAAAGACTCAAAGCAAACTGATTTTTTTTGTTTTGCTCAATGTGGGACTCCAAGAAAAAAAAGGACTGAACCACTGTTTTTACTTCATAATTTTCCCCGAAACAAGTGCAGTTTACACTCCATTTTCATGTCTTTGAGCTGAAAATTGTAATGTGAACAAACAGTGTCTGCTTAGAATTTACACTGATAAAAGTATTTGGTCCTAAGTCTGTGATCTGCAGTTTTAGAGGACTATGTGCACACTAATTTATTTTTCTCCATTTATTTAAGGCACTAATACAGGAGCAACATGGTTTGAAAAGCTAGTACCGGTAGTTGTGGATCATGATGATCATAGAAAATAAGTCACATCTGCTCCTCAGTGCTGTGCAAGTCTTAAACTGCTCCTCATTTATTTATATATGCCAAGAAAACATTAAACAAGTGCAGCTATTTACTCTTTCACAAGTTTTCTTATATTTTCTTTATGCAGACTTCAGGAATAGTTCTCCAGGATCCTTGAAGGACTTTTCAAATCTCCTTTGGATATTTCAACCTTTTTGTCCTGTTCTCTGGCCAGATTTTCCCACACTATTTCGGTAATGTAGAGGTCTGGACTCATTTTTAGCCCAGTTCTTGTGTCATCTGGCAAACGGTCCACCTTGTGTGCCCATTTCCCTTATTTATTAATGGCCCATAGACAGCGACAGTTCTATGGAAACCATTTCTGGCGAGGCTTTGGACAGCATGGATCAGATGAAGGTCCAGATGCATCTCTCAGGTCCAGTCTTTCCTGAAATGTTTCCTTTTTTTTCAGGACATTACTTTCATCTGCTGTAGGTAGTCCTCCCCTTATCCAGCTCTCTCAGAAATGTTATGGACACACTGCACTCACAGTGCTGATATGCTTAGTTGTAGATAACTCCTTGTTGTAGCATAACTATTTTGTGTCTATGTTAAGTTTGGTGTTTTTCTTAGATGCATCCTAGAAAATGGAGATGAATGATGTGTCTTTGTGACCTGCTGCTAGTAACAAAGTGCCTAAAGATCCTGAAACTGGCTTCTTTGCTAATTGTTCATTATGTGTGAACAGAACACTCGTTCATCTCTTGAGTTAGGTGCCTTCTTTATATTTCAGTGATTCATGGGTTAGTATTACTTTACAGAGATACACTCCATTGAAAAAAAATAGGCACAAGGACTGAACTGGAAAATGATTGAAAAAGTAGCCAATATCCTAAAAAAAACTTTTGAAAGACTTTGAAAGCTATAGCAGAGTCCCAATTTTTTTATTAATATAAGAAAGACCAGGTGCTTGGGAACAGAATATAAAGAAATAAGGATTGGATCAAGGTTTTTGCATAGTCCTTTTTATCACAGAGGTAGAAAATTATAAGAAACGGTTTACACATCCACAAAAGTACCAAATGTGAACATCTGACATAATCTGGGTTATAATATGCATGTAATGTAAAGTCTGGAGTGGAAGTTAAATCTGTGGATCTCTTAAAATATGAAAATATTATCACAGTATGTTATTTGACCAAAAAATGCATAAAATTACATTTTTGGATAATTAATGATGGTTATGCAGCTGAACTGTGATAATCTGAGATGTAGAAAATATCTAGTTCATGACACAATGTGTTGAAAAATGTATAGGATTTGCTCACCAAGTGTGTACATTGATTTTCATAAAGTGTCATTTTAATAAACTGTCTTTGCATTGACTTTTTTTCTGTTTTGCATTTAATTAAGCATAAACATGCTTAATGCTCTGATTAAGTAAATAGATCCTCTGTGATCAATAAATGAAGCTCTAATTTGAGTTTTCGAACTTTAACCCGTATTAAATAAACAATGATACTTGTAAAGATGAGTTAATAATCAAAAAGATGGCCAACTGTTAAGTCATTCAACCAGTTGTAGCTTTGCAACTGCAATGACTTTCTCCTTTCCTGTATTTGTATTAAATTGTACATTTTAAGTTATTGGCTGGAAGAAACTTGCAATGCATCAATAAGTCGGTTTTCAATCTTTTAAAGAGATGAACAAATAATAATTGCAACATATTTAGGAATTTGATATATTTCATGAACGCTATGTGAAAGATTCAAATAATGGTGTTGGGCTGCAAATTTAGGAGTTTTCAGAATAAATTTAAGGGGGAAAACATATTTATGTAAATATGTTACAAACTCTACATTGCTTAGAATTGTTGTGAAATTATGGCTGGCAAGTCCAACGTGCTAAGAGGTTTATTTTACAGGACAGAAGCTGCAGAAACAGTGAATATTATGCTTTAAATGAACATGTTAATTCTATTTTTGTAACTACCTGCGTGTCAGAAACAGCTATGCAGTATATTTATAGCCCTGTTGTAATAGAGCTTTGAATTCCAGCACATTCATTCTGCACACAGGACACGAAGCAACATTAATGATTCATAACCCCCCTCCCCCATCCTCCAAGATCACACAATCACCGCTGCTCCTTGCTTCCTCCTTCCCGTTGTCACTCAGGGCTGGAGAAACACGCGTTTTATCCACCGGCCTGCATCACATCGTCAGTACAGAAAACAAAGCAGTAAGTAACGCTAACGTTGACTGACAGTCGAGTTCCCAGTGCTGGGGTCAGTTTGGGGTCTGATTTAGGGAACAACTTTCGAAACTGATTTATAATATTGGGGTTGGACGTGTGTTAGCCGAGGCTAGTAGGTGGCTAGCTGGATGGAGCTAATGCTAACACTGCCCGGAGCGGCAGTCACGCCTGCCGGATACCGGTTCCAACAGCAACGTGTACTTGCCTTTTTGACTTCTTACTTTAATGTCAGCATTATAGTAGGGTATTCCACCAAATTTAGAAAATAATTAGCGTTGATGTAGACGTTCTGCTGGATTTGGATTAACATTGACTTATATGAAGATGACAAAAGATAGCTAATGAGGTTAGCTAGGCGGACCTATATGATGATAGTTGTCCCTTTTTTTAATCTTCGTTTTGCTTGACCCTTCATTATATGACCTGTAATGGGCCTTTAAATTCAAGTGTAAAGTCATTGATTAGATGACATGAAGGGTGAAATTTGATAAAATTGGTATTTGTGTCCCTGAACATTTTGAGCAATGCTTCCTCCTCAGGAAGCATCTGTGGGATAAAGGGTCTGTGGCATAAACATTCTTTGATACCAGTCATCAATTGTTTAGGGTAGTAAGTTATGCATACAGAAATTATAGTTAATGTTGCCCTCCCATATTATAAATACGCAGAGATTCTCTGATTTAAAGAACTAACACCAGAAATCATACACTTTCCCCAGGTAAGTAATACCTAGAGGTTGCTAATATCTTTTTTCAAGAGTTCAGCTGATGCTTCATACAGCTGCCGGTTGTCAAAAACTCTGGCGCACCTGCCAAAAATAGATCCCTAAAAAAAACTGTAATCACTGCCCAAATGTGATGTTAAAAAAGCATCTTAACTGCAGAGAGATTCTTTCCGTAAATGTGCACAATGTGCCTTGTTCTCAGTGTAGACTTGACATGCTGGATTTATTTTGGCCAGTACACCATTTTAGGCAGAATAAAATTGCAATATGGATGGAATTTTGGGTGTTTATTAGAGCAGAGATTTATTTGAGGAAGTGTTCTGAGCACCTTGACGGTGGGAGAAAGCTTAAGAAATAATCAACATTTTTATGACACTAAAACAATTTACTTGATTTCATAGTACTACAGTGAAAACTGCAGAGCAAAGAGCAGTATAGCACAGAAAACGTTCGCTTCCAGGCTTTCTGTTGTACCTGCCCTGCTAGAGGAGTTTTGTTTTTCATGATCATTTCACTTATAAATTAGTTACTGTCTTTTTATCACGGGTGTTCATCACCTAATTTGTTTGAAAATCTACAGTGGGTGTTCAAATTGCCCTGTCAAGGATTCACCATGAAAGCTCTTTCATCCCCATATTCATAAAGTAGTTGATGAGGAAAATGACCTTTAGGATGCATGAAATGTTTCATTCAAAGGTCTTTGATAGCAATTAGCTCTTAGATTTGAGCAAATTCTAATAAAAGCATTTTCCTAATTTAAGACAGAAATAGGAAAATGGTCTATGATATGACAGCCAAGCTGAATAAATGAAAAGTTGATTTGATATAAGGAATGGTTTTAGAGAAATATGTAACGTGTAGCTTTTTTTCTCTCACTGTGCATTCAGAATCTGACTTGTGAGTATTCTTAAGACATTTTTAATGTGTCTCTTGGTTGAACTTTGTGTTGCTGTCCCCCCACGCCCCCCACATAGCTGTTTTGCCATTTATCAGTTCACTTTACTTTGCAAGGTGGTGACTTTTCTTTTTCTTTTTCAATGGCTTGCGTTTAACTGGATGAAAAGAACTTGTTGAGCATTTTGACGCTAGGTAGAGCTCGAGCCCTCCACCAACGAAGGTGAGTTGAGAGCTAAAATTCTGCTTCACATCACGGAGGAAGTGACTTCCCAAAACGGTTTTAGTTGCATGTTAGTGGCTCATCGGTCTGCAGCATGAAGGGAATGTATTGACCGTATTGTTCCATTGAAAAGCTGCATAACTTGCAGTTGCGTGATTTGCAATTTATTACTGCATTAATAGCCTGCATGTTTTTTTGTTTGTTTTTGCTTGTTGTCATGTTTAGAGTCTTGAAATGTTTTTTAAGTGAATAAAGTAAGCTGTAGTGTACTCTAGGGATGTCACAATTCCCAATTTTTTTCGTTATACCAGAAAAATGATCATATTGGGCTCGAAACACATCCCCTCTTCTCTGTGAACAATAAATAAATCCTGCATGTTAATCCACATTTCTCTCAGAGAAAACTGATATAGGAAAACGCAACAGGACTTTAACATTTTACACTCCTTTTGAACCTGAGTAAAGAATTTAGGAACACACAAAAAAAATATAGCCAGCTTTAACATCTAGTTCGCTGAAACATTGCTGATGTATTTCTGTCTTGCTGCACATTTTCAATGCTTCACAGGCTGGTGACCTTGCCTTTTACAACTACACCATTGTCATTTTGTTCTATAACCACATTAATGTGATGAAGACAACTTATTCCATATGTTTGGAGGTAATTACTCTTCCTCTGCTTTACCTTTCCACTTGAACAAGCCTCTTCTACAACTTACATTTGATGGAAACGAAACAACACTAGCAGTAACATAATAAATTATATTTATTGATCTGGTTTGATCATAATCCTTTATGAAAAGTTGCCGATTTTGAGGGATATTTATGATTAATTAATCATGGTGTTTAATGCTGGGATTGATTGTGAAATCAAGTAATCATGACATCCTAGTATACTCAATAGTGTAGTATGTTTTTTAGTTTTTATGTATACTTAGTGTAGTGGCAGTTAATTCCTATTAGAAACATCATGAAGTCCACCTTAATAGATAAGAAAGTTTCAATCCCTGTGTTTTTTGTTGAGAATCTGTTCATCTGCAAGTGGATTTCTAACTCCGTTCATCTGCATGGATGCTTTCCGGTCCTCAGCATGCTGCTTGCTCCATCTTAGGAGCTGTTCGTAATGGAAGATGCAGCTCTGGCAAAAACATAGACGTGATGTTTCACATCTGATAGATTAACCACTTCTTTCTGCCTCTCTCTAACCCAAAAGCCTGTACTTGTTATTCTCTTTTTTTTTCCTGCAACCGATCAAAGATGTCCAAGAAGATTTCCCAGACCTCTGTAAAGGATCCTATGGAGCCTGATCAGGCGGATCAGTGCTCAAAAGCAGCGCCGAGTGGTAGAAAAAAAAGTGAATCGGGCCAGAGAAACGGAGAGACTGCATCCTCGTCTCCGGAGAGCGGCAGCCTGAACGGCGATGGGAAACGCAGCGGGAAAAGCCGCCGGCGCAAGAAACGTTCATCTAACCCTGAGAGCCACCCGGAGGGGAAAGCTGGCGTCCAGAATGAGGAGAAACCAGACAAACAGACGCGCCAGCCACCCGAGCAGAGCGCTGTGTTGGTCGGTTTACAGTCCGAGTGCGCCAACGTGTGGTTTGAACGCAGCATCTACGAGCGAGCGGAGAGCCTCTACCAGACCTGGCTGGCGAGCTCCCAGTCCTCAGGGAAACGCTCCAACACCCCATCCACTCCGGCTCCATCTTCCTCAGGACTGGCATGTCACCATGGCGACCAGGTGGCCTGCCATCACGTTGTACAGGGAGTGTGGGTCAACAAGCCGACGTTTGACCAAGCAGAACGCCGGTTCGTTGAATCCGCGCAGCCATCCGTCCCAAACTCTCTGGACCTCCCACCACCGCCTAATCGCTCCCTTTCATCCAGAACGCCCGATGAAAGGTATCAGTCTCTAGTCCCAACCCCTGCTACGCCCGTCCTCCGAGAAGCCGCCGTCACGCCGGCCCAGCAGTCCATAAACGGGCTGCCTTGCATCCCAGCGGAGCTGCTGAGAGACGTGTGGCTGGACAAGCCGCTGTATGACCGCGCCGAAACAGCCTTCTACCAAAATCTGTACGGGAACAATTCCTCTAAGAGACCAAGCTGCACCTCCGCCTCCAGAGGCAGCGACCATCCTCAAAGCCTTGTGGAAGAAGAAGAAGAGGAGGAGGAGGAAGTGGTGGTAGAGGAGAAACGGATGGTTCTCCAGGGTAAAGCAGAAGTCTTCCACGCTCTGCACCCCATCCAGGAGGAAGAGGAACCGCTGGAGGTTCCAGAAGGGGAGGAAGAGTCAGGAACCTGCCACTTCCTCCACCCGGACAGCGAGCGGCTGTGGCTGGACAAGTGGCGATACGATGCGGCAGAAAGTCGTTTCTATGGCTCCAGCGTGGCTAAAGCATGCGTGGGGAAGAAGGATCGGAGGCAGGAAGCACCAGCTGTTGCTTCCAAGACCCCACGAAGGGACAAGTATGACCAAACCGGGAGAGTGGAACCGCTTCAGACTTTTCAGTTCATCCTTCATTCAGTTTCTTTTCAACCCTCATCATGTGTTCACCTCATTAAATGTACTTTTTCTTTGCGCTTTACTTTTACTTTTCCATCTTTGTTCAGTCATTCTTTGCTTCCTGTAGTTTGTTTTTGGTTTTCCTTTTCGTATGAGCCATCGTTGTTTTCCAGCTTCCGTGAGGCGTTTGTGGAGTTAGATATGTGCATTTAAACATTCTACAATCTACGCCTCATAGGTTTTACATTTAAAACGTGGCAACAGTAGTTCAAATTAATGTTTCTTTTTTTTTCCCGTCCTGACTCCCTGTCCTTACACCCCTCTTGTCCTTCCTCGCTCTGTACTTCATAGAAAAATGAGCGCGGTGGACTTTCTGGCCCAGGAGAAGATCTGGTTTGACAAACCTCGCTATGATGAGGCAGAGAGACGCTTCTATGAGCGCAGGAACGGCTCACCACAAAACGCACAGGTAAACATGTTTTAAGCTGTTCAATTAAGGAATGCAGAAACTGGATGGTCGGTGAATATTATTAAAATCTCACTGGTTTTCCCATAATATCGGCTGTGTTCTTTAAGACTAAAGATATAGTCTTGACTCACCCTTTGTGGTGTTATGTGCTTATATTTCTTTGTCAAATCATATTTCATGCTCAGAAGTCTAGATTTATGTGGTAAGTTGTTTTCATTTAATTTTAAATCAGCCTTTTCTGTTTTCTTTAAGGATGTTGGAGCGAACTCCATCCTGCAGGACATTGCTCGGGCTCGGGAGAACATCCAGAAATCCTTAGCAGGAGTAAGTCCCGCGGCTCATCAGAGACCGGCAGCTCCATCATTTTTACTGGGAACAAGAATCTCACACATGCAGCTCTGGACGCTCCTGCAGCTCCATCACTTCTTTCTTCTTCGCTCCACTCTGACAACACATGGATTGTTTACGTGGCGTACATGAAGCATAACGTTAAACCTGATCGCCTCCATAACCTCCCAGTTCTCTGTTCGTCCATTGGGTTCTCCATTTCCTCTCTGGCATGCGCTTCATTCTCCCTTCCCCTTGTTTCTTTTTCATACCTGCAATCCCCTCCTCTTCCTCCTCCTCCCCCTCCTCCTCCTCCCAGCTGAAGACTACATTGTGTAACAGAGGGTTCGCTCAGCCTTCTCTATGCCAACAGTTCCAGCTCGTAAGTGTTACTGGACACACCTCTGCATGTCCACTGACAGACTGTCGCTCAGCTTGTAAACTTCGTGTGAAATGGGGTGAATAAGTGTGATTTTCACCTTTTTATTCCTGCTTGGGTCCATCCAGAGCTTGTTTTTACCGTCCATTTCTGGCTGTAGATGCTTCTATGTTCTGTATTCCTTGTTGAGGTCTTTCTTCAGTCTCTCTATTATGGATCATTATTTAAACTACCGACCTCTTTCTCTCTGACTACGTAGAGCGCTACCAGCAACAATGGAGCAGATCAAGGAGAAATTGTTTCTCGCATCAAGAGCCTCGAGCTGGAGAACCAGAGTTTACACAAAGGTGAGTGTGCAGCTTGTGTTAGATGATGCATGTTCTGCTTTGCATTCATTGGCTGCGTTAATGGGGATGTAAACAACATGAAACAGTCGGTCAGACTGGTTGAAACTGCTTTACATCAGTTGTGGCGTAGAGGCCCAGTACACACACTGCAGATGCTGACTTGTACCCATTAATGTCCTGTTATTGTTTTCAACATAATGTCATTTATTATTCAAGTACCTGACTTAAAGTGTGATAAAGGACTCTTATTACTGAACCTGCCTGACTTTCTCTTGTTCTTCAGTGGTGGAGGACTTGCGGTCAGCGCTCTCCAAACTCGAATGTCGGGTTGCTGTTCTAGAGAAAAGTCCTGCCGCCGTGCCTCCGGTCCCCTCCGTCCCCTACACCAATGTGAGATTCTACTGACTGCTGTTGTGTATTCATTCGTATTCTCCCTGGATCCCTCTGTTACCACAATATGTCTTTAAAATGTTGAATTTAACTCGTTACTTTCTAGGGCACTACGGTCCAGCAGAAGCCCAGCGCTCCAGTTAAAGATGAGGAGGAAGACGACGATGATGACATTGACCTGTTTGGTAGTGATGAAGATGAAGAGGCAGAGAAACTTAAAGAGCAGAGACTGAAGGAGTATGCAGAGAGGAAAGCCAAGAAGCCTGCCCTCATCGCCAAGTCCTCCATCTTATTGGACGTTAAACCGGTGAGTTAGTGTTCATTCTTAACTGACGGCAGCAGTCTGTGTTGCCTTCAGGGACCTGACTCATGATCTGCTTTGTCCGTCAGTGGGATGATGAAACAGACATGGCGAAGCTGGAGGAGTGCGTGCGCTCGGTGCAGGCCGACGGGCTGTTATGGGGAATGTCCAAACTGGTTCCTGTAGGTTACGGCATCAAGAAACTCCAGATCGCATGTGTGGTGGAGGACGACAAGGTGGGAACGGACCTGCTGGAGGAGGAGATCACAAAGTTTGAAGACTATGTAAGTATCATCAGGTACACTCAGACACGTGCATAGTTTAATCAGGTTAATTTATTTAAGCTTATAAACATTGAACCAAACATGTAAACAGATGCGGAAGAACTCTGTGAAAGTTTTGATTCTAAATATGATCAGCCTAAGACTGCTTGCATCCGTTCCAGCTCCATGTTTAGCTTTTTTAACCTGAGTTGTCCTGCATTGCAGCCAATAGATGAGCAAGATTGTCTTCTTCATGTTTCTTGTCTTCTCTTATAATACAGAGAATATATTATTTAGAAGACCCGAATCGTTTCAGTCATGCAGCATGAAAACAAATTTGATCCAACAAAAGTCCTACTGAACCGAGTCCCCAAAGATCCACAGTTGGGACAACATTGTGCTGGTCCATAGTTGCTGTCACTTTGTGCTTATGTTAATCAGAAGATTTAGCTGATTTGAGGAACACCTCCTCGCCAAAGGAGCAACTTCTGTCTCCACATTAGAACAAAACATGAAGCTGCATCATATCATAGAAATCTAGAGGTTTTTTTTTTTTTTTCCGGCTTCATTCATTTACATCTAGGGTTGCAAAGGGGAGGAAAATTTCTAGCAAGTTTCCAGAAACTTTCCATGGGAAGCTGAGCTGGGGGATTTTGGAAGTATTCCAAATTGGAAACTTTCCACTGGAATTATGGGAATTACTGGAAATTAACTGAAATTTGGGGACAAACTGGATGATGGAGGCTACAGATGATAGAGCCTCGGGTCCTCAGTCCTGTCCACCTGGTGGCGATGTGTGCTTCAGTACTTGGCTGTGATGTGATGACTAAAGTTAATCTCTCATCCCCAGCGAGTTTCTGGGTCCAGCATGTTTTTTTCTGAGTGCACTGGTTTTATGTAGGGATGTAGCCTCAGTAGCCCTGCACCAAGCTGTGTGCCATTAAACAGCATAAATGTTCAAATGTGCCTGCATTAAAACTGGGTGTTTTTGCAAAGATCTATGCTAGAATATATTTTCCCAAACTATATTTAAGGTCCCTGTTGAAGACCCACTCCCTAACTTTTTGACCTTTTAAAAACTGTTTTCCAGACTCATTTGAAGTCACAGTGACAACTGTTATGTGCTTTACAGCAGGCAGATGTAACAATCTGGTTGGAATGCACAACATGGTGGATTCAGCAAAGAAATGTTAATGAAAGAACAAAACTAAAGAGTCAGTGATATCTACAGATAAAACTCTGCTCTCAGTAAGCTACAGGCAGGATAATGATGGATGCTAGATCAGAGCTAACATAGGTAGGTGGGCTAAAACGAAGGTATGCTGTTAGCTGGCTAGCAGCATGCTTTAATTTTAGCCTCTGCCTCCTTGCTGCTGGATGTCAGACACCTGTCAATCAAAAAGGACATGCCTCTAATTATGAAAAATGTTAGTGGATGACAGGACAATTTCCTGGCACTTTCTGCACACAAACCAGATTTTGAACAACTAGGACGCGCGTTCCCTTCAACCCTGTAAGGGCTTCTTTGTGCCGACTTTTGACATGAGAGCCCTTACAGGCTTATATTTGATGTGTTGGGAGCTAACCCAAGCTAAACACATGCATTTGGGGGCAGACTGTATGAAGCATTTATGAGGGGTTTAGGGAGCTATATTTTTGGTTTTAAATCCCATCACTTCCAGCAAGGAAGAGGTTTGATCTTTGTTTACTTCATGTAAGATACTGAGTCCCCTTTGTCAGCTCATTGCTGCCATCAAGTGGCCAAAATGACACTAAAAAACCCTGAAAAAAGTTCAGGTTACAAAGTAACTAGTGAATAATTACAGGCCTGTGAGGTAGTTGAGAATAAATAAATCTTTTTTGCTCTGTTTCAGGTTCAGAGTGTTGACGTAGCAGCGTTCAACAAGATCTGATCACCGTCCATCGCTTCCTGTTTCGTCACGCCTCCTTTCCCTGCTGATTGTGTCAACGGTTAATAATAAAACAAACTTCTTGCACTGAAGCAGCTGTCTGAGTGCATTTTTAGAAAATTAAGTGCTTCAGATGTAACAGAAAATCAGGTGAGCATCGCAGAGGTAGAACCTGTTGTACACAGTTAACTTTTGAAAAGAAGTAAAAATACAAGATTACACTATTAGTAATGGATCATAAATGTTCTGAAAAGATCATTTTAAGCTGTAATCATCTAAAGAGGCACTGATTTGTATCCAAACTCTGCCCCCACAAGAACTTCCTGCTGCATTCAGGAGCACCTCGCAAATCCAAAATTGTAAGAGGGGCAGCAAAAGTTTAGTTTTCTTTCGTTACATTTGGAGTAATTTTATGTCAGCTGTTGCTTAAGTTGCTGGTAAAAGTAAACTACATTTATATAGTTTAATGGTTGCGCTACTTAAAATGAGTAACTTTTACAGGACTACAGACTGTCCATGTCAGCTGAGTGCTAAACTAAGAACATATGTTTGCTTCACTTTCCCATCAGCTAAAGGAGAATATGACTTGTTTAACATGAAACTTTTCTTGTCTTTAGCTCAGTTTGACCATCCACCTGGTTTAATGCTCAGTTTGGGGCACAGAGGGTGATGGTGGACATGGCTCCCAGCCACACTGCAGGGTACAGTGGTTGCTTGAATTCAGCCTTCACCGTGTGGAGGAGGTGGACCTCTGTGGGTGTCACCATGTAGAAATAAATCAGACCTGCATTGTGGTCTAGGAACACTCCCATCCTGCGGGACACTGGGCTGCAGGGAACCTCCACCGGTTGTTTCTGGTTGCCATGGCAAACAGTGAGGGAAGACGGGCTGCAATGAAGACTCCACGAAATGGAATTGTGTCCCAGTCTGCACTCATCAGAAGATCCCTGAGAATGGAGAGTAAAGGATAAATGTGGGTCCCAAAATCAACAAGACCAGGTTTTCATTCTCCTAACATAGCAGCAACTGCAGTCTAACCATCTACAGCCACTGTGAAAACCTTAAAGATAATGACAAATTTGAATTGTGCGTACCTTTCTTCCAATATCCTCATAGGTGAGCCCCAGAGCCACCTGCCCATCCCACTCTGCCTCCCAGTAGCTGTAGCCCTGCAGGCCCTCCAGACACAGCACCTGACCCCAGGTGTCAAACCTGTCGGGGTGGTCTGGGTAATCCTGGATCTGGCCATGTCTACTGACCGTGCGGTTCCCTTCAGTCAGAGAAAGCTCTCTGTGAGCCGTGAACGGGTCCAAAGACAGCAGACAAAAATCTGTAAAGGAGCCGGGCATGATGATTGGTGCGCAGCGAAAAACAAGGAAGTCACGGCTCACTGATGCAACGTACACTGCAGGAGGTCCGTTCTGCTGGCCAGCGCGGGCGCAGATGCAGAATCACAGCCTTCATCTGTAACAAATAAGGAAGAGTAAAGTTGTTTTTAGAAAGTAAAAACATTCACATTTCAGAAAAGTTTGGAGTTATTATAAGCACACAATCCCACGCATCCCTTTAAACTTCAAAACAAAAACACCTGTGAACTTGAGAGCCATTTTTTTACCAGTTACATTTTCATCCCTATTCATATTTTAGATGGTTTTATTTCCCATTTAACATTAGATGGTATTTTGACTTTTTTGGGGGGGTTCTTTATGAAAAAGTTTTCATAAAAACTGCTAATGTTACATGAGCACCAGAATATATCCATGTGTAGATTATGTCAATTTGTTCAGAAAATGTGTTTCACACACCGATTAGAGGACAAAGCTGATGAGCTACGGCACAGACTGACATGTTTAGTAAAATACGTACCCTTGCTGGTCGCCTTCATCTGCAGCAAATTTATACTTTTTACTGTAGAGAAGAAGAAGAACCCAACAAAGACTCAGAGAGTCAGTTACTAATTTGTAGTTAGATTAAAAACAGATGGATACAACAGACCTGCAGAGGTGATGCTCGGTAATTCTCTCTGATAAAGACCCTGGAGCCGTTCCCTCAGGTCAGAAATGGCCGCCCTCACCGGCCTAAAGGACACGTGTGGGCAGATTATCAGAGAGCTTCCTGCCTCTGCAACCACAGGACTCCGGAACGCCTGGCACATCTGCAGCAGACAGAAAGAGACGGTTAGATAAACTATTTTCATAAAAAAGGGCTCTTTAATCTTCACAGGAAGTGCAGGGGCTGGCGGACCTTTCTGAAAGTGAAGGAGGTGTGCGTGAACTTATTGTGGGACGATCTCCATAAGTCTGATTTTGGCTCCTGTGGTTACAAAATGTACGTGATGGTAAAAATGAGGAATATCTTGCTTCATGGTGGCCAGGACAGGTTCTCCCTCAGGATACGGATTCTGCAGAGCAGTGTGTGATGTCTGAGGCATTTTAACTGATCGTTAACTGTTAAAAAGTAATCTGATTACTCAGTTTTAAAAAGTAACTTGTTACTTTTACAATAAAGTATATAAACAGTAAAGTAAATATGTTAGATTACAAGTTACTTATAGCAGATACCAACATCAACCCCACTGCTCCAGCACTTCACTGGAAGCTCATGATTACCAGTAACATCAGCAAAGTTCCTCCTGACATTTCAATCTGAGCTTAACCATTTCCTGAAAAAGCATCATTAGAAAAAATGAAATAAAGACTCTTTATTTTAGATAAGTAAAAATATACATATGTATTTTTTTACCTGACAGGTAACTTTAAACACTAATGGCAAAACTTGCATAGCACAGTTTTAAAAAAAAGTTCCTATGGATGGATATTTAATGGATTAAAAGTGCAGACGAACAGATGTGGCGTAATCAGAAACCACATTGCCGTTCTCTGTAAAGTCCAGTTAATGTTATTCATGTTTTCACTTTCTCAAAGTATTATTTTCACTGATATTATTGATGACTCATTTATAAATTGTGAAATCAATCTTAAATGGCCTGATTAAAAAAAGCTTTACTGGACAACTACTTTAAATCTACCCTTGTGTTTCTTTAAGGTGGAATTAGTCCTCAGAGATGCAGATTGTGCCGGGGAACAACTGATTTAAGCTCATCATTCCTTCATGAAAGTCAAATGAACCAGACATCCAGCCAAGTGGTACCATTAACTCTCATGAGCTTTTAAAGGTTGAATTAATAGTCAAAACTTCAACTCATTGGAGTGATTCCACCTTAAGAACATAAATTTGATGGAAGGTAATTAACCAGTAATCTGTTTCATTTGACTCCTGTAATGTTTAAAGTAGCGTCACAATCATCGTCATTGATCCGTTAAAGCACGAACATGTAGCGAAACAGACGGCATGTTTGTGACACGTCGGTTTTCTGCAGAGAAGCAGCGAGAGAACACTTTTTGGCACAACAGAGGCATCTCTGGTTGCGAGCCAGTCCGACGGTTCCGTCCTCACCTGTGTGATCAGGTTGTGGTCCTGAGCGCTGGAAAGCTTCTCCAGCTCGCCGTCTCTCCTCCGCAGCTCTGAGATCTGCTGCTGCAGGCGCTGCAGCTGGTTCTCAGCTCGGGTCACCTCGGCCTTCTCCTGAGCCCTGATCAGCGCCTTCATCTCCACCCGACGATGCTCCAGGAAGTGGATCAGCTGCGAGAAGATCCTGCTGCTGTCCTTCATGGCTGCTTTGGCCAGGTCCTGAGGAAAACAGCAGAGTACTGGAGACTGAAACTCAAGTAAAAGTACTCATTAAGTAAGTTACTTGTATAAAAGTATTCTTGAAGCATAATGCTTAAAGGTGTAATCCACCCAAAAATGTGCTTTTTTTTTTTTTTTTTTTTTTAGCAATATGCAACATATTACTTGCTTTTAATACAAACAATCAACACCGATCCTACAATTTGTATTTTTAAGCATCTTTTAAAAATCGGGACTTTGTCGGTCGGAAGTGTCTCAAAACACCCCCTATAGGATAAAACCGGGTTCTGGTTTTCATACACCTTTACATCATGAGAAAACAAAGAATGTATCAGAGTAAAAGTATCAAATTTATCTAAAATTTATAGTGGGGTAAAAATAGTAGAGAAAAATTCTCTAATAAAATGTAGCCTACAGTTAACATATTCAACAAGTATAGGCGTTTTACTTCGACATCTTTGGAAAACAGTATTGTGGAAGTGGATGATGCCAGTTATTTACACCAAAATATTTGTTTTTCCAATAGTTACAGGAAGCATTTTTAAGAGTGACTTGATATTTCTTACAGAGAAGGAGCGCAGACTTTGTTTCAGCATATGAAGCTCCGTCTCCCTCTCTTTAATCTGCATGTCGAGATATCTCCGAGTTTTCCCCAAAAGCCTCTGGAACAGCAGCAGGATGCACGTCAGAGCAACACGTAAAAAATAATTATCCTAAAAAACTAAAAGGACCGTTTGCAGATTTACTCCCCACCTGTCCGTCATTCCTGTCGGGGTGCGCCGACGAGACGTCAAACGTTGCGTGTTCAAAGCCCCGGCACTCTGCGGCGTCCAGGACCTCATGGAACGGGGGACCAGAGGGGCCCTCAGTCAGTGATGCAGCTCCCAGTTTCTCCAGCATCTCTACCAGCAGGTTGTTCCTGCCCAGTTTGGGTCTGGGACAGAAGGTGGCTCTGCACTGTGGGCAGCTGCAGACCGACTGCCGGTCCCAGTAGTCGGTGAGGCAGCTCATGCAGAAGCTGTGGCCACACGGGATGGTGACCGGGTCGCTGAAGTGCTCCAGACAGATGGAGCAGCTGAAATGGGAGCTGGCTTGGGCCATCGTATCTGCAGGAAGATGGACAGCGGCGGCAGAGATTAAAACCAAGTCAAATAAAAACAATGATTGCTCCATTTAACAGTATTTACAATAATTCAGACTGAGGACAAGCAGAAACAGTCTGATCTCTGCTGTAACCTCTCAGCCCAGTGCCCGTTCCAGCCCTCTGATAGAAAACTGAACACCTCTACATATCTCCAAAAGTATTCAAATCAACCTCATGCTTGCTGATGTGTATAAATACCAGCAAAGAATAAATTCATATTACTGTAAAAAAGAGAATTGAGCCAACTTATATGAATTGTGTCAATGACTGAACTCCATTTTAACTTTTAAACAATTATTGCAATAAAAACCTTCAGCTTGAAAGTTTTAAGTCAGATTGATGAAAAGACTTTAATTTCTACTGTGAAATTGCATCATATTCTTTATTCTAAAGTCACATTTAAAGTTTCAAGCAGTTCCAAACAAAGTAGTTTTTTTAATCAAGTAGTGTAATATTCAGATTATACTTGATAAAACTGACTTTTTACTTGCATACTTTCACATTTACAGCAGCAGGTGCTAATACAATAACAGATATTCTTACAGCAGAAATAAGGCTGTTGATGAACAACACAAACAAGGAAGGTACCATGAGTCTAAAGGACCATACAGGAAGACACCTGACATCCATACAGCACAATATTCCAACAACATTGTCTAAATGTAAACATAATGACAGGAAGTAAAGCACATAACTCTAAATTATAAGGGTTAAAATTCCTGCTGAACATGCATTTCCCATGAGGCTTTGCAGAACCTGTGGGGAATCATTTGAGATGGCCCGACAGCCAAGTTGAAGCAATTTCACATAAACAATTCACTTAAAAAAGTTCCAGGTCACCTACAAAAAACAACATTTCCAGGATAAATATGAATATTTTTTAGGAATTATGCAGTTGTAGCTCTAGAATATGTCCAATCACATAGTTTAATATGTGATTATATCTCTGCTTAGGCAAATTCCAAACTAAAACCCCTAATGTTGCAGTATAATTTCCTCCACCAACATCTGAACGCACCGTATATTTAAGGAAAAAAACAAAAGAAACATTCTTGCCATAGTTTAAAGCACCTATGCATCATTAATATTAGGCTGCTTTACGTTTGTAAACTTTGCCTTTACTACAGCCGATCGAGAAAATAAAGAATAAAATGTGCAAAACAGGTAGTTGCTGAAAACTTGAGTCTTGGACCAAGCTGTTGCGATGGAAACGCAAACTGAAACTTCGAGTTTAAACGTGCCTAAACTAGCTGGGTGAAAATGATCTGGGAATTAAAATGCAGTTCACTGACCTGAATGTTTCCAGTGTTTGGGGGGCGTCCACGTCCACGGGGTCCACGGTGAGCTGAGGACGCTGAGCTAGAGGAACAGGAAACGGCAACGAGGTAGAGGAGAGTTTGACCGCCACCTGCTGGCCAAAGACGGAATTACAGCGACAACATCAAGTTAACGGTACACACAATAAAACGGACAGATGCTTATTATACCGTAGATTAAATACATAAACGTAACATTACCGTGTGACTGGAGCTAAAACACCTGCTGGTTAACCTTTACAGGAGCCAGGACAGTCTCCTGACGCCCTGCTGCAGTGTGCTTCTCCAGATGCAGCACAGAGGACAGACACCCATCACTCAGATTCTAACTCCTGAACACCTTCTTCCCTTAAATCAGTTTTTCTTCAGTTAAAAAAGGCCAATTCCGTTTTTTTTAGTTGTGACATATTTTAGATATGTACCAAGGATATTTCTCTATATTACAGGGCTTTGTATGGTTGAAGTCCTGGATGAGAATTGGATTGTGGGAAAGTTTTTGGTACAAGCAGATAAACATTTTGGAATTTATTTATAACAGAAGTAATTTCACTAATAATAAATTGTATTCCAGTTCATTTGGGGACTTGATCAAGGGTGTAATTATCCTGACTGGCCACTAGATAGAACACCAACCTTTTCTAAAACATGCCATGTTGGTTTTGCTGCTATCAAGAGTTAAACATTGACTGAGATACACAAAATGAAGATAAACTCTCTCACATATTACTCCTGTCATCTTTTCACTTTTAAATGGTTACAGAAGCAACTCAAACAAGTTCCAAGTATCTCTTTTGAAGTTCGCACACTCTAAAGTTACCTTTTCATAAAAAACAAAATGCAGCTGTTAAGATCAATGAGGAGAAACAACTGATCAAGCTTACTTCAGGGTCTTTTTTTGTAAAGTCATAATAAAAATGAAGCAAGTCAGATTTGATTAAAGTTATCCACAAAAGTGGCTTTTGAACCTCTTGCTGAGTCAGCTCATGCCTGAGTAAATCACCGTACTCAGCTGGTATATGGCTGAACTTAACAGATACCATCTAAAATAATGTAACGCGATGAGAAAAGCCTTAGAATTCTTGTTTTAAAACACTCAGATTGAGGTAACTAAACAAGAAGCCAAAAAACATGCGAGTTAAGCTAATATTAGAGATAGTTTTTTAATTTTATTCACCAGGATATCCAAACAATCTTTAACTAAGATGGCATTGACCGCTCTCCTGTGAGGAATCTAAGTGCTAATTAACATCTAAACTTTTATACTTTGGAGGAGCCTGCAGAAGAACTGCTATGGGATGCAAAATTAGCACCAGAGTTCTGAATGAGTCCTCAGGATTTTTCCTCTTGTTTACTGAAATCCTTCACAAACACCTTAAAGAACGACTCTTTGGACCAGACACAGAAACAGTGGAGGGTGGGCAACTATCGTAGACGTTTAGAGCTACATTGTAGGATTGTCACGTTCTTAGAGTGGGTGATGTTCGCTGAGAGCCACAAGGACATGCCGGTTTGCTGCTGTGGTTCAGCGGAATGAGGAATAAATGTTGCCCTTGTCTTTAGTGGATAACATTGATACTTTCCTGTCCAAACAAACGCTGCAACAGAGCTTCTTTGGTCTGTTTCACCTAAAGATGGGCTAATGCTGCTTCAGTTAACAGCCGGTCTAATTATCCACCTGTCCCACCACTGGCAGCCTGTTTTAGAGGGCATTCTTTCACAACCTCCTATTAAAGGGGCCCAGTCTGGACTCTGAAAGGCTGCTATAGCTCCCTGACGACAGATGCATGGATGGAGCGGATGAATGGAGGAGGTGAAGTAGACGCACTCAGCAGAACTTTACATTCTCTGTCCTTTGGTCAGTCAAGAGTGGAAAAAAGAACAGGCAGTCAGACAGGGACAAACACTTGGACTGTGAGAGACAAGAGCGATTACTGTCAAAGACATCAACCCAGGCAGACAGAGGAGAGGAAACCCACAAGGGACTGCTGCACTTCACCTGGGGGAAAAGAAACATTCTCCTTCTACTGAAGTTGCCTTTTTTCTTACAAGATGCACATTGTGATGCCTAAGAAAAGAAAAGTGTCTGTTTTTGTTCAAAGGCAATCTACAGAGTTTCATCAGACACATCAACATTTACTCATATTAGACTATTGTTAGTGGTTTTATGTCTTAATGTGGTTAATTTAGGTGTGTCCTCTTTTCAGTTTGGTCCTCCTTCACTGAAAACATTTGTTTTTTTATCTTTAGCCCAGGTGCTCGCTGAAGTCATCTGTTCCTGGTTGCAGTCAAAGATAAAGTCTCTTCAAATGAATGAATGGCTGAATGATTAACTGAATGAATATTAGCCTTAGGTTCATTCATCTGAAATGTGAAGGATGTAAACAAACTATTCTCTTCAAACTGAAACTTTTGGCCTGAAAGTAGATTTTTTATAATAAAAATAGGAATAACACGTCAAAGCAGATGTGTTCTCGAGAACTCATTCATGGCCTGTGGCAAGTAGTTAGTTATGAGTCTGATAATGTTCTTTTAGATTTTCCCAACATTTGAAAGTTGAGACGAGCTTCCTGTGCCTGCAGCAGCTCTGATGGGCCAAGTTCAGCTCTCTTCATAAATCATGTTTCCTCTTTTTTTCTAAATGTTTGAAGTTACTTTGAGTTTGACTTTTAGAAGATACTGGATCCCCCCTCCCCCAACCCCACAGTATCCAGTCCTTCCATTCATCAATAATCTCCCCACTGGGAACACTGCAGCGTTATTGTGTGATGTTGTTGATTTTTATCATAAGCAGCAGCAGCTAATTAGATTCAGATTTTTCTCTTTTGTTGAAGCCGTTCTGAGACTTTGTGGTGCTTGATTGGGTCAACAGATGCCTAAAGTTGTCCGTCTCTCCCACACATACACACACTCGTACACAAGGCTGTAATCCTTCCCCATGCAGATCGATGAACCTGATAATAACTTCATCCTGCCAGTTGGCAGTGACTAATGTGCCGGCTGACGGCTTTCTCCTGAGGGCTGAGAGCTCTGCCTGCATCGGAAAAGTCCCACAAACTGTCCCACACTCACCGGCCCCTTTATCAGGTCCACCTTACTGGTACTGGGTCGGACCCCTTTTCCCGTTCCACCTCATCTCACAGGTGGAAGGTTGGACTGGGATGCGGTGGCTGTGGAGGCCGCAGTGGAAGCAGGAAAATGGCTGGAAGTTGTCAGGTGATGCTGAGGGGTCCAAAGGGTGCCATGAAAATCTCCCCCACACCATTACACCATTAGGATCATAGGAGCTGAGGATACTTAGCTCGGCCTTACCAGGGCCACGATCCAGCAGGTTTTCAATGTTTTACTGCTTCAACACACCTGAATCAAATGAAATGGATGTAACAGCCAATCATGTTCTGCAGTGACTCATTCATTTGATTCAGGTGTGTTGGAGCAAGGATACATGGAAAACCTGCTGGACTGAGCCCCTGGTACTGTATATCAGTGGTATAGATCATGTTCACGTTAACTTGTTGGTTGGAGCTCTATCCATTATTTAATGTTTGTTTTATACTTTTTTGTATATGTTTCTTGAAGACACTGTGAAAGAAATATCTATTCAATTCTAACAGGAGAAAGTAGAAGATGTACACTGGTGTTCTGTGTTTATATATTACAGCACTACATAGTGTATAATCCAGTCAGAAAAAGAAGTCTTACAGATATTTGAACATTATACAGGTTAAGTTATTACACAGACCCTGGATCAGTATCACAAATGTACAGAAAAGTTGAATTATTGCAGTGATGCATTAATGTGAAGACAGAATTGAAATGCAGCACTCACTAATCCCAAGGCCCACTTTGACATTTCAAACAGGTACATCTGAACATATGAACCATGTGCTGAACGTCATGGTTATGTAGAGTTAGTGTTTATAAACTGGAAATGTGTCCAATAACTAAACTGTGTGGTTATAGCACAGGAAGTTGGGGGTTTAAGGTCAGGATATAAAGAACACTTCCTTCAAACTTGTCACTTCCTTCAAGCTTGTCCGTGTTACCGCATCACGTGACAGGAGCAGCAGCAAAATGAGTGTATGAGTTTTAACATGATCTCTTCCTCCCTCTTCTGATAGGGCATGCGGTGTTTTTGGGCCTCTGTGAGAAACTGTAGAGGTGCTGTTGCTGCTCATGTTCCGCTTGTGAAAGACCCTCCACCGTAAAGGCGAGCCAGCACATCAGCTGCCCCGTGGAGCCGCTCTGCCTCCATCACAGGTTCCGCTCTGGGAGGAGAGCTGGAGGACTCATCGGGCGCCCTATCCTCCCGTCCTCCTCCTGCTCTGTCCGGTCAGAGCTTCCTCTGCTGCTCACACTGTGATGGAACGACTCGCAGCACATGGACAGGTGTGGTCATGAGACTCCAGGGGTCTGCAAAGGCGTCACATTACTGTTTAATGAGTAGAAACTAAAAGGTTTTGGGTTAAAGTTAGTCCGATCAGGCTGTAGCGTTTACATTTTATTTATATATTTTTTTGATTTTATTTATAATAAATCATCCATTCATTTTCTGTATTGCCTATTTCCATTTATGGCAGGAAGTTGAGGCTGGGGACACCTGAAAGCAGTTTCAGTGTGAACACAAGCTTACAGACTACACAGTAAAGCTTTAAACGTCATCCTCATGATCTAAATATAAAAAGATATGCATGTGTGTGTGTGTTTGTGTGTGTGTGTGTTGCTACAGGTTCTATGGGCAGTTGCTCATAAGTCACAGATGCAGTTTTCTTTTCAAAAGAGAGAAAGGTTGTGATCATGACGCTGCTGTCACCATCCTTTCATCAGCGTGACATCCGCCTCCTCATCTGCTGGATCAAAGCTTCACATCAGTTTCTGCTTTCTGGAATAATCTTTTCTTCCATCTCTGCTCTGCCTGCATTCATACAGAGTCAGTTTCGTATGTGGCACTTTGAAGTACCCCTGTTCTCAGGAGCTTTGCAGGATCGTCAGCCCTAAATAATCTGTCTTACAAAGGTTTTTGTCATTTCAACTTAAAAAAGTTTGGATCAATCAACAGCCAGCAGGCTTGTCAGGATAATTAATGACAGCAGATTCTACTCACTGATTGGTTTTTGTGTTTTTGCTCGGTTCACGACTTTGAAAAATGTTTGATAAAAGTTTTTCTCATGGTGTTCCTGTAGATGGTCATGCAGGTATGAAAACACTCAAAAGACCTTCACCAGTGATACTCTGGGCCTTTTTCTGCACATATGAGGCTGAGTGTAGATGCACTTTCCTCACAGACCTTGAAGTAACCAGTCTCCTGCAGGCCCAGGGTTGGGAGTAGAACTGCCACTCCGTGTTCCTGTAGAGAATACAAAAAACACAAAGAGCTCTGCAGCTGACCGAACATTGAGTTAGTTTCCATTTTTACAAAGAGATTATAAGATTTATATTAGGTTACTGTTTAACTTTTCACTCAACATATTATCCTTTTTATTGAAGATGAACATATCTATATCATCTTCTTTGAGGCCCTGAAAGGCTGTTGTTTAAAACCACACTGGTTTCTCAGACATCATGCTTGGGACAGGCCAGCCTTGAATATTTGTACTGCATCATTTCATCAGTTTAAATGTGCCATTTTCTTATTTTAAAACTGAATATTATGTATCTTTTTCCATTTTACCTTTAGTCTTTTTGCTGAAACTGGGTTTTTCTGTAATAACTTTAAATATTTAGTTGACTGGACACCTCAAAAAACAAGTTTTCTCCATCTCAAGGGGTTAACATGTTGACAAATCCCACATTTCCACTTAATCTTATAGAGATTAACTTTAACATATAAAACCCGAGGTCACCAAATTAGGGGGCATTGAGGACAGATGGTACCAAAATGGCCATTTTGGAGACCTGAACTGTTTCTACTATATTCAGCTCTGCTTCACCTCATCAGCGCCGGCCTTTGCACAGATATGATCTGATTAATTTAGAGCTACAGCTGCATCACAATAAAGCCTGAAACTTTTATTTATATCACCGGGTCAACATAACCATGCACAATTTAGAAACACAAGTGAACCTAACGAGTGTGTTTTTGGACCCAGCACATGTAAACTCCACATAGAAAAGCCCAGCCTAGAATTGAACCAGGAACCTTCAGTCTGTTCCCTATTTCAACAATTTTTCTAATAATACATCCAAATAATTTTGCGATGAAAAGCAGTCGATACTGTGGTTCTGTGGCGCTGTAAAGGAGCCAATAAGCTCTTATCTGGATATGCAACAAACAAACCGGCCGTGACAGGAGCCATCCAGCGATTAAACACTTTATATTAATCATGCAAAGAGGCCAAGATGCCTTTGAATCAACATATGCCTCATGTTTGAATGATCAAACAGTGACGAGACCTGTGTGTCATGGCTGATGGGTTGTTTATAGTACTGATGTGGGAGCCGGGTAAATAAACCGTCTCATCTGCAGTTGTCTCCCTTCTTCACGTCTCCGTATTCCCTACAGGCTTCGGCTCATCTCGACGCAAGGCCGGCGATGCTCGGAGACGCAGAGAGGAGGAGCGCGATTTCCGTGAATTAGGACAAACAGATGAATTAAACATCAGAACAGCTTTGGCTCCTGAATCCCCGCCATAACTGCGCCTGAATTTGGCTCCCACAGAATGGACAGACATCAGACAGATGAAGGGGACCCACACAAGAAGGCTGGAGCAGAAGAGTGATGAGGAAAACAGGAAGCGTGCGCTCCCAGAATAAATACAGACAAATTAAAGGCAGAATGAATCACACAAAGACAAAAGTCAGGTCACAATTAAATCCTTTTTTATAAGATTACAGATAGTGCAGGGAATGATTCTTTCCCCACTTGAAAAAGGTATCGTATTAAAATAAAAGGCAAACTCAATTTCATTTTGATCTTGTTACATAAAAATAAATGATAGAATTTACTTAATTTCCAACAGTTAAAAACAGGATTGATAAAAAATCCCAGCCCTTGTTTTCTGAAAGCCTTTGTGTGCAGCTTTGAGCTTCCTTCATTCTTCATAATTGATAAAAATTGAGTCTTTGCAAAGATTCATCAAGATAAAAACAGGAAGAAAAATCTGAAGCAGCTAAATGACACATAACTAGATTCTATGACTGAATATCAAATAAATCACTTTCCTTCATTTGTTACAGCAAGAAGCATCGAGCTTACTCACAAAAAAAAAGGGAACACAACATACATCTGTGCCTTTCCCAGCAATACAAATCAACTTTAGTGGATTTTGGAGATCGAAATGGAAATTCTGCTCTTTTTCTCACAGTAATGACTTCGTTCTAATGAAAACAAACGTTTCTGCTCATCTGAGCTGCTGCTTCGTCATATTGCTTTTACCTGTAGTCATATTATTTTCAAGTCTGTTAACATGTTAGTTTAGAAAGTTAAGATCTCTGATACCTCGTTCATGCAGCTCCCTTTCATGGAAACATCTGCAGACTCAGCAGACTAGAAGGTGAAACCACTTAACCTGACCTTCAGTAATGAAGATCTTAAACCTACAGATGAATTTGCTGAATGAATAAATGCCCTAAATTATTGCCACAATGAGACACTTTCCCGCAGGTTTTAGATGTTTACCTGCTGCAACCCGAGCCAACATAAATAGTTCTCTAGCAGCTTGTTTTCGAGTTCTGCACAAACCTCACGAGTCAGATGTGTTGCAGCAGAGAAACACTGAAAAGCTGCAGGACAGCGGCTCTCGAGGTTCCCTTTAGTAGAAAAATATTAGGTTTATAGTCATTGTAGGTGTTGCATGCACACAAGCGTCCTGCTAGATCTTACATCCTGAATACCAGAAAGCTGCTTATTCACATCTTTCAGCTCTATGTTTGCCGGCAAATAATGCTGAGGAACCTGCACGAGGTTTTGATGTGGAAGCGTGTCCTGGTCCCTCTTTTAGAGTGAACATTCCATAAGCAGTGGTTCTCATGTAAGCAGAGTTACTCATGAGTCTGCTCCGGTGTCTGGTGGGAACTCTCAGTCTTGTTCAGTCCTCTTAAAACGCTCGGGGTGTGAACATGCATGTCTCCAAAATCAGACTGAAAATATCTGGATGCACAGAAAGAAAAAAACAAATAAACCAGAGAACCCAAAACAAAAACATTCACTTTGGTTTTCACCTTTTCATCAGCAGAGCAGAAACAAAGGAGATAAAATTGCTCCATTATTGCTTCTTTTCCCTTCCTCAGACAAACACCATGTTTACCTGTCTGACGGGGTCGTTCATTTCCATCTTTGGTCTGTCAAGTTCAGATCTGCTGAAATAAAATGCAGCTCTTTTGTCTCTTTCATCCGACAGCCCATTATCTCACCTCTCTTTGGCTCAAAAAGCACTTCTCACCCTCTAATTTCCCACCCGTGCGCACATCCATCTGATTGGAAGTCACTTTCAGATCACTCACTGCTGGACAACTTCCCATCCAGGCGGATATCATCTACCCGGATCCACCACGTTTTACGGAATTTCTCTCTTTTTTCTGCCGAAATTTCAGATGAATAAATAAAAATAAAATCAAAACATGATACATAAGGTTGCAGTTTGTGCTAGAGGCTTGTGCAGGAGGGGAAAGTGATGCAGCAGCGTGGCTCCTGGAACAAAATGAGGTCAGGAAGAATTTCTCATTCCATTAAATAAAGGCTTCCTGTCCTGCTGCTTGACATTTATACGGAGTGAGCTGAAAGTGGACTTCACCAGAACTTTCCCCATCTCAAACACTTTCAAATCCGTTCACTTTGCCACTTTCTTCTTCTTCTCCTGAGCCTGTGTGCAGATGAAAACCCTCAATGCGGAGTTCAAATGTAAATGACATTACTATAGAACTTATATTAGATGCTGTATCCAGTTGGCTTGATTGCAGCAGCTTATGTACGAGTCATAACCAGCTTGTGATGAAACATCCTTTTAGTGAACAGGAAAGTTTACGTGACTCTTCAGCCCATTTAACGGATGTTTCATCACCGTGGTAACATTCATGGTTACATATTCTGCTTGTCATTGCATTAAAAGCAGGCATGACATTATTAGGAGCAGAAGCATTAGAAGTACACAGTAAATAAATCAGATTCTTTCATTTGCTTTTCTAAAACTTTAAATAGACTAAAACATTTTTGTCATCCATCTAATGCCAGTCTTTTCTTTTCATCCAGAAAAAAAGGAGTGGCGGACTGCGCAGAGATCAGCCATGGTGATTTTTAAACTTGGTTACATCTCTAAATATCTGATATAAAAGTAGATAATTGACAGATCCTGTTCCCTTTTCCTGAAATAAAGCCCCCACTCCATCAGGGTGGGTTTATGTGTTTAAAAGTAGCAGTAAATATTCTAATATTGATTTGTAAAACTTGTTGCAGTCTGTGTTGCTTACAGGTGTTTGCTGGTTGGATATCAAAAAGAAAAAGTTCCCTGCTTCCTGCCTGGGCTGGTGTGTGCTACTCGAATGACAGCAGGTCCGGATGAGGCTCTGCATCGTCTGCGCTCGCTCCGGTGCCTTTCCTGCAGGGGGCGCCGTTCCCCAGCAGGACGTCCTCCCCCAGGCTGATACGGCAGGAAGTTTTGCCCGAGCAGGGAGTGGAAGCCAGCCGGGACTCCGGCCCCGACGCCTTCTGCCAGACATCGCACGGTTTGGCTCTGGACTCCAGCGGAGGATCTTTGTTGATGAGGTCTGGCACAGAGAGCTGGAGCTGATGCTCATGTTCCTCCCCGCCTCCCTCCGTGCTCCCTTCTTCTTCTGCATCCCCCTCCCCTCCTCCCGTCTCTCCATCAGCCTTGCAGATGGTCTCTGCTGTCTCAGACTCCACCACATCTTTCTTCTCTGCGACGTCAGGTGTTCCCTCCTCCTCCTTCGCTCCCTGTGGTTGCTCCTCTTCGCTCTTCGTTTCCTCCTTAGTGGTGAGAGGCGTCTTTTCAGGGGAGGGGAGGAAAGAGGGAGAGTCAGCGGCGTCTGGGGAGGAGACCACGGGGTCAGAGGAGATCATCATGTCCTGGGTCGTCTTCAGCGCTCGAGGGAGGCGCTTCTTCCCCGACGGCGGCGGCGGATCCAGCCGAGGGAAGGAGTCAAAAGATGAGATGTGACTGGAAAAGAGGAGAGAAAGGACGGGAGAGATGTGTTGGGATGATGAGCAGGAAGAAAAGATAAAAAGAATACACATTCAATATTTCATTTTGTGTGGTTCTACATGAATAACAAACACTTCTCAACCATTATACAAGTTTTATGACTTTACTTTTTCTTCAATATGGACAGAGACATGCTGATCTGAATGTGATCTGAACTGCTAAAGATCTACTTTTCCTTGACTGGCTTCTGAGTCGACAGACAGCAGAATGTACAAGAGGACATCAACGAATCAAATCTTCAATATAATAATATTAATAAATTTTATTTGTATCGCACTTTATATTGCTAGGGAATCTCAAAATGCAACAGAGAGCCGTGGTAAAACAACAAATAAAATAGAGAAACTAAAAGCTAAAATTCAACAAATAATCAAGTTTTGCTAAAAATATTTCCGAAGCATATAAAAGAAATATATAAAGCAACAAAGATAGAGATAAAAGATCAGACTGAGAATTAGTTTCATTCAGTTTGATGAGTCTCACTTGGACATTTGAGGTATGATTATTAATTCAAGACCATATCTCATAGGAAAAATCCAACATTATTCTCTTTATCTGAAGTAGGACCGGATCTACACCCTCCGCTCAGCGAATCAAGATAATCCGTTTCATTATGAACTTAAATGTGTGAAAGGTTTTCAGACTGTTCTCAGGTTAATTAACTCTGGTGAGAAATACATAAAGATTTAAGATTTGTGTGTGTGTGTGTGTGTGTGTGTGTGTGTACCTGTTTGCAGTAGTCTGGCCGAGCTGGTCCATGCAACTCCACATGGCGCCGACATTCTTATTGACCGCGGTGACTCCGATGTCCCCGAGATGGCTGGTCTCCTTTCGTCTCAGCAAGTCGTTGACCTGGGAAAAAAATAAAACATTGAAAGGATGAAGAAAGATGAACAGAAAGAGATGATTAAGTGGGAATTTCTAAGGATCTGCAGAGCTTAAGGCTCCATATCTGCTCATGCTGCCCTGACCTTCGCCCCGACCGCCTTCCCCAGGTTAATGGCATTCTTCAGCCTTTGCTGTCCTCCAGACGACGGAGAGTCGACGCCACCGGACACCAGGCTGGAATTAACTGATGCTGCAGAGCGTCGAGTGGAGGGCTGACCTGGTCTGGAGGTCTGAGGACTCTGCTGCTGGGCAGTGGAGTTCTCAAACATACTTTGATCAACTGTAAAATGGAGAGAGAGAAAGTTCACCGATGAGAACAATGCAGGTTCTCTCAAAATGTTTGCTTATAAATGAGTTGAAAGTTGCAAAGCTGCAGACGTCTCAAGCTTTAAAAGATAGAAGTGGGGAACTCCACTAAACACTCTCATGATTATTTCTAAAAGTTTATTCACTAATACAGTAAAATCAGCTGTTTCAGCTCGGACTACTTCCTAAATAAGGGAGCAAAAAGCTTTGTCTCTGCAGCTTTGCTAAAAAAGAAAAAAACAAAACAATGAATGTTGCATCATCACAGCAAAACTCAACACAACATATGGACTCTAGATGGTAAAGCTCCACAGCTACTCACATGGAAATGATCACAGAATGACAGCAAAAATAAAACTCATGCACATAAATGGCAATATCATTAATAATGATGCAGCATAAAAGCTTCAGAATGCAGGATCAGGGACATAAAAACAAAAGGGAGCTCAAGTTCAATACACTTTAGACAGAATATCTTACCTCTTGAGGAGAAATATTTCTCGGAAAGCATTTAATGAGACACAGAAGCATCAGACTTCAGATCATTTTACCTCTAAAAGTGCACAACAGTGAACTGCCAGTGCTTTTACTAGAAGAGGACACACAGGGGAAGGTCAGGAGTGCAGACTGGGCCAGCATTCCTGCACACTTCAACGTCTCCAGCAGATGCATGGAAAGAAAATGTTGCCATTTAAAATGAGAAGCCAACCTTGACTTCTTTTTGCACGTAGAAATATTTCATTTAGTATCCTGATGAGGAGATCTACAAAGGCCCATTAGCCAGAGGCAGAGGAAATGTGATCCGGTATAATGAATCCATGCAGAGACCATTAATTTCAAGGAGATAGAAAGAGATGTGAGAAGAATAGAGAGAAACGTAAACTTCTGTGATATAGCAGAAACAGAGATCATGGCTTCAGCGCCGGAACTTTGCAGGCAAAAATGTTCTGAAAAAATTCTCTGCTGCTTTTTATGGGGTTTTGATATTTATTCCTGGATTCTGATTGAGACTTTGCTATCTCAGGAATCTCAGGTAATAATTTCCACCATAACTTGTACAATTCTGTTTATCGGTGGATGCTGAAACTGGCCAATTAAGAAAACGTCGCTTGAAGTGTCTGAACTAAAACCTCTGCTTCACTCCATCTGAGCTGGCCTTTGCCAACATAATACTCACATATTGTGCTATGACTGGATGAAGGTTTAAAGCGATATCAGCATATAATTTATGAGCAGAGGTCTAACAAATATCACTCACTTATAAAAACATTCACACTTCCTCACAACCTTGTAGGGAGTCACCTTCAGGCGTATTTATATGTCTAAAGGGGACAGGCATTTTTAATTTCTGTTTTTTTGTGAAAAGTAAACAGAGTGAACATTTTTAATTGCTACTTGAAAATGAGGATTTACTACTTTTTCTTCTCTTTGGTGGGGCGGCTTTAAATGAAAGAATCAGCTTGGATGTGAGGAAAGTGTAATAACGGCTATCAGCTGTCACATACTCTGCTGGAAGCGGGATCTCTGCTGGTTTGGGAGTTTTTGCAGCTTGTTTGACACATTTGGTCCGACATGTGAGACGTGGTTAACGTGGAAAAGTGGAAAGCTGTCACTACTGAATTTCTGCTGATTCAGATGAACGGATAGTTTAAATGAACAGCTGATCGAGGGGGAAAGAAAGTACAAAAATGAATGGAAGTCATGTGGCATGTAAAGATACGGACACCTCAGATTGCACAGCCCCGCCCTGCCGTGGACAAAGGTTGTTGTTAAGTATGAAAAAACGGGTCAATTGCTTATTGCACACAAATCTCCAGTACGTTACGCACCCAAACGAGGACGAAGCTTCTCTTGTCGTATAAATGAACATAAACTTATTTCTTGTTTTTATAGTCCTATGAAACAAAATGAGAATTCTCTCCTTGGGCAGAGTTTGTTTGAAGCTTAATTCAGCATCTGTGTTGCATCCAGCCTCTTCTCTGATCTCTCTCCAGCCAGTTAAAGTCAGGCTGATGTTGAATCTTTTCTTATCTCTTGCTCTCTCTCTCTTTCTCATACTCTCTTCTTCCAATAATGTGCTCTTGCATTTTTTTTTCATTTTGTTTTTCTAAATCAGTTTGTTAATAAATGTTGGTATCCAGTTGGTGGCATATGACGTGTTGCTGTAAAACATGATAAAGATGTCACATGATGCCCCTGGCTGGGAAAAATAAAAGCCTCGGGACACTGCAGGGCAATGAGCACTCCAGAAATGCACTAACAAATGTCTGTGTGCCACAAAACAAGTCAGATGGACGGAGTTTTAAGGTCGGAAAGAAGTAGTGTTACTTTAAAGAATCGATCTTTAGCTCTAAAACAGAGAAATCATGTTGAGATCTGTACAAGTCCTGCTTCCAAGATAAACCTGTCTGTCAAAGCCAGTTATGTTCTGACTCTTCATTAGGTCATCAAATGATCTTCGGATCAATGCTTTTACATTGAACAGGCTATAAAATGTTCTTATCAATCCTTTTCGGTGATGAAGCCACAATCATGATAAAGGCTTACAGTGACTGTAATCCCAGACACTTAAATGTCACACTCGCAACATGAATTCTGCTGCAAAGGTTAAACGTGCTGTTTTTGCAAAAGAAAACCCAGAGTCTGTCTTCATCACTTCCATACAGATGTGTCCAATCATGCGCTTCTCTGCTGGACCATCCTCCTTTGCCCCCAAGGCTCCAGTATCTCTACACGAATACAAATGTGGTGTTTTCTCAAAGGCTGTTGATTGTTCTACGTGCAAATGTCGGCATTACGACAGTGACTGGAGATCAGTTCATCTATAGTGAAGTGAGAGACAATGAGAGAGAAGACACTGGGAATATGACAGCAGAATTTATAAGTTGGCTTTCTGTTAGAGTATAATTTCAAAAAACACATGAGATAAGTCAGTTGCAATATCCACGGTCATCCTGTGCAAATAATTGACCCAGTTCAGATTCTTTTTCCATCAAACTGTAACACAAGGACCCCCGCTGATATATTTCAGAGCAAATGAATTAAATGCAAACCCACAAACGAGTATAAGAACTATTTTTTGGTGACAAGAACAAGAGTACCCAAAGCAAGCATCCTCCTTCGAGGCCGATGGCATATTTGCAATTACAGCAATCTGAATGCCGCTCTTGCTTTAGCAGCAGAACAAAGCTGACATCAGACATGTGCCCACACAGATCCCTGATCTCAACACGAAGCAGCAGTCTGCAGACAGGGCATACAAATACCAGCTTAATCCACAGCACAGAGCTTCACAAAGGTTAAAAACAGCCTGAAAAAAAGCAAAAAAAAAAAAAAGCATGATATTTTAAGGGTTAATCTCTAACTGGAGTATCCAAAGTGGTCACTACGTGCAGCTGCAGCTCTTAACTGGGAATTCATACAGGGAAACAATTAATCCATGTCTTCCCAATCAGGGGAGAGAGGACGGTCCTCAGCGCTGCAACCCTACTGAGATTTAAGCCGACGAAACCACAGAGTTTCTTTTTGTTCCCCTAAAAATAGTCCAATGTTCTTCTGTCCCACTTTCAGAAATCAAAGCCGATTGTGTGAATTTTTATTGTGTGAAGTATGAGAATGGAATCCCAATTAAAAAGCTGTTATTGCATTTCAAAGTCATAATTTGTCTCATGACTCATACACAGTTAATTTTTCAGCAGGCGCAGTTCCTGCATAATAATCGCGGGTTGTGCACATCACAGCTGAAGGAAGCGTTTAGGAGAAACCAAAGGGCCCCACCAGCTGGGATCCATATGGCCCAAAACATGTGGGGGCCCTGCTCCTTCACCTCTATTTGAAGTTTATATTGACTGTTTTCATTATACTGTATAATTTAGTATAAATGATGAAAATTGACACAAAATGAAAATGAACTGAAAACATGTACAGAGTTAACCAGAGAGGTTCTGGGGTCTCTGGGTTCATCATTCATCCATAACTGCAGACTATATTTGGCAAAATACCCTCAGATATTGTTTCATTGGAGAAAGTGAGCCATGGGACACAGCTTGTTACATTTTGGTAAATTAGCACATGAAAAGCAGAATGATTTAGCTGATATTAGTTTGTATTTGCAGTGTGTGGATCTATGGGATTTTCAGGTGGTTTATGGATTTTTTTTTCGGGCGTGCTGCATCCATACGTGTACATGAGCACGCCCGTGAGTTCAGATGTCATGGAGGTGGCGTTAATGGGCTGTATGTCACGACCGCCGCTGCAGCTCCAACTGCTGACGGTGCTGCAGAGAGGGCTAAACTAGAATAACTAATTTCTTGTTGTTTTGAAAACATCTGCTCCTTTTACCTCCGGCTCTTTCCTGGGGGAGGTAAACATTGCAGTTTAAAACACCCGGCTTGTACATTTAGAAAGGTGTAATGGAACAAAAGGTTAAAAGAGCAATAAGATGCCGGTGTAAATATGTGAGCTGTCATTTTTTGTGTTTTTCTCAAATTTACAAATGTGGCTGAGGAAAGTAATGTGTGATAATTAAAGGGCTACTCTGTAACTTTTTTTTTACCACTAGGGGGCTATAACTTTTACTTTCCACAGATCACATTAAGGGCCTTTTCACATGGCTTGCTCGGGCCCGTGCCGGGTCCGGGATCCATCATTCCTGGGTTGTGTTCACATGCCAGTGCTTGAACCAGGCTCGGGCACGCTTGGTAATGTCGGCGCCAGAACACTAGGTGGCAGCATTGAGGAAACTTGGCTGATAGCTAACAACCAAGAAAGAAGCAAAGCCTTACGTCTTCAGCTCAGTATATCAATAACAAAGTGAACTCGACTTGATACTTAGTATTTTCCTCTTCACTATGGATGCAAGCCAGGCAGTCATATTTTACGTTTTGGTCGTTTTAAATCACTCCACAATAATCGCTTTGCGCTCGCGATCGCCACGTTTGTTTACAGTGAAGCTAACAGTGTTGCTAATGCTAAACCTGCCGGTA
>JBBBVT010000015.1:2840586-2850678 GCA_037177035.1 Craterocephalus eyresii
AATCAGATCCAAGCGCTCGTTTTTCGATTTTTCCATTTTCGTTTTGTGCACAAAAACGAAAAATTGGATAACGGTTCATTTTCCGATTTTTCGTTTTTGGTCAAAATCGAAAATAGGAAAAAAGACAGGTTTTTCGATTTTTCGTTTCAAATGAAAAAAACGAATGGCCGCGAAGTACACGGACCCTGAAGAAGCTTGTTTTTGGTTTTCCGCACACAATACTCCTTAAGAACAGCAAAAAAAAAGCTTTTCTAGCTTTTCATTAATTCTTTCTAGAATTTAATGAGCGCAATGTAGCAGTGGAAGAGTTTCACTTTCCTAACGAAGCTGGAAATTCATTAATTTACAATTATATTTCACAGTATAACGTCTTCTAGGCCGAAAACTCTTCAGTGATTGCACAGATGTAGAATCTTCCACAGCAAATATTATTATTACTTCAAAATTATCTCCATAGTTCATAGTTTGAGAAATGCAAAAATAAAAGTTTTACTGTTCTTGTTACTGTTTTAAAAGTTCCTGTACATAAAATCAGGTTTTTCGGAGATCTTGCATCGCATTCAAGTCCGGACTCTGGTTAGACTTTCATAATCCTCCTCAAGACCACTGTGCTTTATAGGCACTTGCATCCCAGATCCGACAGGAAAACATTCCCACAGAATAAAGCTGCCGTCCCCATGTCTGACTGGATGGACGCCATCGGGTGAGACAGTTTCCCTCATTATGGTCTGAGGATTACTCAGGTGTCTTCTGGCAAACAACTAGCTGTCTGCCTGCTGCCCTGAAGTGAGGATTGGCTTCTATTTGATTACTTGGCTCTAAAGGCATGATTGCTGTTCTGCTGCACCTGTGATTATCTTCTCCAGCCCTTCTCCTGTTCACAAAAAACTAAATCATAGGAGCCATTGGGCTGTTGCTCATCTGTCTAGCCAAAGTCCTTCATTAATCAGTGTTTGAGTCATTTCCAGATTGATTGATGGTCGCTTCATCAAATTACTTCTCATAAAGTTCTTTTTTGTCTTTCACCATCAACTCTGCAGCCTTTTATACCCAAAAGCATGTTTTTCTTAGTTGTGTGTGTTGGAATGAATCAACCCCCAACTTCATTAGAGGTGCAGAAGCATGAGGACCACTGATGCACAAGGTCACTCATGCTCATGCAGAAAACTTTCTCATGCTGTTAACTTTGAAATGAAATCGCCGCTTCTAGGCTCTCAGTTTCCGTGTCCACAGAAAAGTTTGCCTGAAATGATTCCTGATCAGATAAAAGATCTTTCCTGCAGGGCGAAATCTGGATGGCAAATCTGCAGTGTTACTGAGCAGGATGAAAAAAGTGTGGAACTATGGGGAGAGAGATGGAGAGGACAGAAAGGAGGGGGGGTCAGGGACAGACCAGCAGCACTGGGACGTATGTGGAGTCTGAGAATCCGCCAGGGACCGATCTAAAAAAACCCAATCCACTCAGAGTGAATTTCCATTAAGTCTAGGACGACGGCTGGCTCACTCGGTCTGATGTCCGTATGACTGGAGACAAAGCCGAACACATCCGCTCCCTCATGTCTTGTGTGGCTGGATCGTTTTTTCTTCTGTGGTGAGAATGGATTTAGTGCAAACTGTGTGTGTGCTGACTGGGATGCTGAAATACTCTGTCAAATCTAGCTTGTTTTTTTTCTCAGGCCATCTTCGGCATACTCAGCTCTGGTGTAAATTTTCTTCCTCTTCTTTTTTAATGTTTGTCCTTTTTTGTTTTTTATCTAAGAACTCAACTGTTACCACAGTTTTCATGTCTTGTTACTTGCCCTTTATCTTCCCACTTTTGATGCTTTGATTGTGTAAAAATAGCTTCTGCTTTGAAAACGTTCATGTTGTATTGTCACGTTCATGACTTGAAACTGATCTGATAACGTGACTTAACTGTGTTATCGTGGTGAAGGATTAAAGCGCTGTTTGAAGATCATTTTGTAACTGATGTAGATGATAGAACCTCAAAATGAGGCTTTAGGTAATCAAGAATATAAAACGAATAGATTTGAGATCATTAAAGGGGGGGAAATTGGCTTCTTATAGCAGTTCTAAGGTCTAATATGCACAGTTTTAGTCTATTATGTGCAAATGCAAACTTCTTAAGCTGTAAAATCTATCTTGGATTCATTGTTTCACTTCCTGGCAGATTTGTTTTGTATTTCAGTACACTGTCAAATATGCAAATATGGAGGAAAATTGACTCTTTTCATTCTCAGATGTAGTGCAGATATCAGGAGTGGCTCAGTTATATCAGTAGAGTTTTTCTGGAGTTAGGTATGTTAGCATCAACCACTTTAGCTGTATTTTTCTTAGGATTTCTTTACTACAACTGCAGAATTTAAATAGCTCAGACTTGGATTCCTTCTCCATCTGTCCTACTTCTGTGAGATGTTTGGGAGCAGGAAAATGAATGAGATAGACCGTTTTCCCTACAAATCTACAAATACTTCAGATTCATCAAACATCCAGGTGCAGACTTTGTTCCCCGCTGACACAATGTGCAAATCTGTGATGTTTGGTGCTCAGATGCTCGGGGAAGATGCTCGGTGTTTCCCAGGAGAAACATTTTCTAAAGTTGGAATACTGAAGAGATGGTTTTCCAGAATTCGTTGTCATGTTTGTTGTTGCTTCTGTTTTCAATCAACCTGCAATCAGCTGATGAAGTGTTTGTGCATACTACAGATGTGTGTGTGTGTGTGTGTGTGTGTGTGTGTGTGTACTTTTATTACTAGTAGAATCTGTATAAACTATCCTACAGCATTTAAAATGATCAACTCACTGGAATTTGGTCCTGCCATCTTGGTTTCCAGCTCCTGGATCTGTTTAACCAGCAGGGAGATGTGCTGCAGCAGGTCTTTGTTCTGCAGCAGCAGCTGGTGGACTCGAGCCTGGGCCTCCAGCCGAGCCGTGGCCTCGGCACTCAGCTGATCCTTCAGGAGATGGACCTGACATGATGGAGCAAGAGGAAAAAAAAACAGAAAAGAAGAGAACAGATCTCATTAATGAAACAGGAAAACAAACCACAATTTCATGTGAAAGCTGAGGCCAAAAGGTGCTGAAAATGATTTTCAACCATTTTGGTTTTGTCAGCTGGGATTTGAAAAAGAAAAACTGCATAGCTTTGAATAGATGAAAATTAAATCCATGTCTTTTTCCAACATCTCTGCAGCCAGAGGAAAATATTTTCAGTCAGCACGAGAGACAGAGAGATGAGAGAAGGCAATCAGAGCCCATGAAATGTTGATGTATTTTGCCTCCGAAGCAGTCGAGTTCGCTTTTCATTAAACCGATGGCAGCTCAACATGTCAGCTTCATGTTTGAATGGGGAGTAGGAAGCTGGAAATGGAAGTTACACCAAGGGACAGACCAGCGCTAGCCTTCACTAGGAAATACTTCTAAGAGAAATGCAACAGAATGAACCATTACATAAATGAAACTTTTTACTTCAAGGTTCTTCTTCTACCAGTATTAGCTGGAGTACATCCCAGCATGAGCCGAATAACCAAAACAGGTTCGGGAGAGGCAGGTCATGAAATTTCACAATAAAATAACTGTACAAGTTCCCAACTTCAATATAGAAAAGCAATATTTTCAGCTTAAATCCTCTTGCAGTTCCTCATAAACTCTGATCTAGCATCACCCTAATGGTGACCAGTACTGTACTGTAGATATGGACTCTGGCTGTCTCTGTAGTCAGCATGTCTGCATGAAGTCAGGGAATATTGACATAAATGTGCAAATCACCTCTTCTTTATAATAATAATAGTAATAATAATACATTTTATTTTAATAGGGCCTTTCAGGACACCCAAGGACACTTTATGAACGAACAATAAAACCATAGTACTCATAATGTTGAGTCTAAAACAACAGTTTTAGTTGTCTGAAGACATCCTGACTGCCTGGAAAAAACGGAAAGCTGTGAACGTGTGATGCCCACCTAAATCAACTGTAAAACAAAACAACCTGTTGATGGTTTCACACCTGCCTTCTTCCTCCATCAGGAGAAATGTTTTGTCGGTTTCTAGATTTACCCTTTTGCAAATGACATGAGCATCCATGTACTGTTTATACCTGTCATAACCAATGCAGAGTCAGGGAAGTGGCTTGGTGCACCCTGGATATGCAGCCAGACAGACAACTGATCACACTCACTCCTAGGGATCAGTTAACGCTCCAGTTACCTAACAGGCATGTTTATGGAGCAGAGGGAGCCGGAGCATGCATGCACAGTAAGGATGCACCAATACCACCTTTTTTCAAACAGAGTACACGTACTGACATTTGACTACTTACTCATACAAAGTATTGATATGAGTATTAATAAATCCCATAACAGTTCACTGGTAAAGCACGTGGCTGTGAATGTCAGAATGTCAGACATGATGACCGACTGGTTAGTCAGTGCAGCCATCCTCTACATGCAAGGCTTGGAAACTACCAGAAACTTCAGACATAAGAAGGATAAAGTGTTTTTTTGTGGATTATGTTCACAGCTGTGTCAAGGCACCCAAAATCAGCTTCTCCTGCAGAGATCATAAGTACTAACTTTGTTTATTAATGCCTTAAAGAAATAAATCAACTTGTAAATTCCAAGGATGAATTTGTTTGCATTAACGTAAAATTTCACAGCCTGAGTATTTTCCCATTGTATCCGTTTCTGTAGTGCCAGATTCTGGTCTCAGTGTTGGTGCAACCCTAATGCACAGGGGGACATGCAAACTCCACACACCCTTATAATCAAGGTTTAAACCAGGAACCTTCTTGCTGTGAGGTGGTGGTGTTAACCCCCCAACGATCACACACGATCATCATTTTAACTCGGAGAATGACTCACACTTGCTGCTGACTTAAAACCCGAGTGCGAGATCACGGTACTGTTTCATTGAAGCTGACACAAACAGGAAAGAGCCGATGCTGACAAGTAAAGAACTGAAGGAGAAAAGTAAATGACTTCAAAGATAAAAAGCCAGACAGACTTCCAGACTTTCAGTTGTGTAACTGCATCACATTTCATTTCATTGATGTGCTTTTTTCTTTTAGCCTTATTATTTTCAACAGTTTCTGGGTAAGAAAAAAGTGTTTTTAACTTATAAAAATCTATCATTGCATGCACCAAAAATTCTATAAGCAGTAAATAGTCAGGCCATTATATTCGGACAGCTGGAGTTTAGGATCTGGTGGACGCTGTAGGAGGCAGCGATTGATCCATCACACTGTGGTTAAATGGCACATGCTTTAATCAAACTGTTGTCATGGCAACAGCAGCAAACACCCCAAATGTCTTTACAGTCAAAAATCAAACCGATCGATCTGCAATAATCCAGTAGGGATTGCGTTAGTAAAGCAATCTAAAAAACACACAGTGCCTCAATGAAGTGTGTGTGTGGATATTTACAGTTGGGCAAATCCGACATTTGATTGAATGTAGAGCATTTAGACACAGCGATGTCAACCAACTGATTTTTTATTTTCATCATCTGAAAATCTGCAACCACAACTCTCTCTTAGAAAAGGATTCCATGATCTTGACAGGTAAAGGACGAGTCTGTCTCAGGTGAAGGAGTTTAAATATTGTGAGGGGCTTTTCTTTAATGATGAGAGAAAAGGTCAGGCTTGTTCTCTGTGTTAAACTGCAAAAAGAAAAGGAGAAAAAACAAAAAGGACTAAAGTAAACAAGTTGGCCATCACTTACCTAAAAGTGCCTATTTACCCCTCTTAGACCTCAGAACAGCATCAATCAGCTAGATGCTCCGTGATTATACAGCAGTGGATCAGTCTTCTTATAAAAGCCCACTGCTGTTCTCTGGTTTCAAGAAAGAGTCCAGTCTCGTTTGCACGAATTTGCAAAACCTGGAGTGGCTCCAGATTATTGTATGAAACAACAAAATAGGACTCATGAAGAGGAGGACATGATTTGCAGTTGATACTGGCATATTTTATCCAAAGTGGAGACATGTTTGAGCCATTTGCATTTGTCTGAGCCATTTTCTGACGGGTTGCAACTCAAGCTTCATGTTCACTTTTGGCCATTTACTTAAGTCTGAGCTGCTCACGCGTGACACGTTAGCTTCTTAAGATCATGTAGAACCCCTTTAAAGTCTCCATAAAACAGTTTATGGTGTGTTAGTTTCTCTTATTTGACTATAAATGACCTCATTTAAGAATGCATTGATTGAATAGCCTCAGAGAACAGCTTGATGACAACCTCTGTTTTTCCATAAAGTGTGGAGAGAGTGCCCCCTTTAAATCTAAGGGGAAAGTATGTCCACATTTTTAAGTGGAAGTGTGTGTACCGTGTTATCGTCTCAACTCGTTTGAATAATGTGCACGCATTTAAGCTGATATCACATCTGCCTTACTAGTTTAGCGTAACATGGAAGTTTGATGAACTCCTTGCAGACTCAGGAAGACACCCGTGTGTCATCTTTGGCTTTATAAAATATTCAAATTGTCAAACCGATCACGGTTACTTCAGGGTTCCCCCCAAAATATGGGGAGCGAGCCAAGAATTTTACAAAAACCCATCAAGACAAGTGAATTATGAAGCTTTCGCTGGGCTCAAAGGAGCTGAATCAAAGCATGCCAGAGTTTGCAGTGATCACTCCATTAAAGGCTGTGAATGGCTCTACTTTGATTGGTTAGGAGCCTTCTCTGATACCTTCCAAACTTGGTCTTGAAAGGTAGAAGTGCCGGCTAGTTGGAGATGTTGAGGACCTGATCTGAGTGGTTTTTCATGTAAGGATCTATGGCCGTAGCAGAACTTTCTTAAGGTAGAAAGAGCGGGAGCTCCCATCTATCTACCCGAACTCTGCAGTTTTAATCTTCCTTCCACAGTGTTAGACATTTAGACTTGCTTGATCATCATTGAATACAAGCAGACAAAGACCCAGTCCCAGTTTTTCCCCTTGGCCCGACCACTTGGCCCCACTCCTCTGCTTTGTGTGTTCCGTGTAGGGGTAGTCCCAATTCCGGACGTCCGGGTAAAGAGAGAAATGGGATTGGGCCATTGACGTCTTTATCAGGAGCAGTTCAAAGCTCGCAATGAAGTATCACCAGAGTTTCCACACCAAGAAAAGGAAAACTGAAGCACCCTCTGGAGCCAAGCCAAGGTGAAGGTGCATACACCAAAATGCAAATGCACCATGACAACACATGGGCAATAGATGGGAGGCCTTTGTATCGAGGTTACTGTGCCTTTATAAAATTTTAATAGAGGACTAGTGGTGCTCCGGTGGCAGCTCTGATCCTCATGTAACCTTAATGCCACAGTCTGCTGCGCTGTGCAAGATTAAAGCAGGGACGCCATTTCAATTTAAGGCTGAAAGGATAAAATTTCTTTTACACGTTGAATCATTTATACAAAAAGGAAGGCTGGGGAGGCAGTTACTATTCAGTGTAGGACCAAACACCCAAACGCACACTTAGACCCTGCACTCTGTTGACTTCATAATCTTCCAAAAATCAAATATTCGCAGTCCCATGTCCCATGTTAGTCATACAGGGAATGGAATTGCTTTCAGCTATTGCAAAGAAAAAATGATCAAAGTCTCAAATCTCAAAAACGGCTCAGAAAAGGCTCAGCATAAAAGAAGACCACTTCTTAATGGTTTTCTGACAGGAGAGGCTGTGTGGCGCAGCGATTTGATTAAGCTCAACCCTGCAGCTTGGTCATGGCCCAGTACGCTTTCAAATATAAGCCGAGTCACTACCTGGGAAAAATATACTGAACCAAACAATCGAGAGGCATTTAAAAGTTAGACTGAGAGCCCAGGGGGGCTTCTCAGTGGTGATACTGAGTAGTTCACCGTCCTCTCAGCAAAACATTTGATATGATGCTTTCAACATTAAAATTGTTTCGATACTGGAAGCTGCTGAACAAGTGTGTGTGAGACTTCGAGGAAGGGGCGCGGTGTATTTTCAGACTGAGGTTCATCACATTGGCTCAGCTGGAGGTCATCATAACGGCTCCCTGGTTTCTCATTTTAGTTGATGTGGCAACATGGAACTGCTTATCATGGCAGCATGAGGGATTTTAGCCAGACGCCAATGGAAATGGAAACTCTGGGAGGAAACATAACAATAATAAATAGATGGGAATCTATAAAACAAAGTGTAATTGGAAATAGGCCATCATATCAACGACTCTCCAGCAATTTGAGCTGCTGTGGTGCAACTTCAAACAGAGAGCTGCAGTTTTTTTCTCTTTGAAATATAAAAAAAAAGAGGCAAAAAACACCATCATAGTTAAAACAACTGTTTGTTTTGTGTAATATTCATTAAGTATTTATTTAATTTTATTTAATGGTCAATAAAAGATGGCCAAAACAACCAAAATCAGATTTTTCAGAAAATGACCAACTCTCCTTTAATGAGAAAAATATTTAAAAGTTTTATAGCCTCATGACTCGCTGAACCTGACAAATAATAAACATTGCAAATCACTGATGCATAAATACAACTGTGCTAAGAAAGAGGTAAAAAAGAAAACACAAAAGCTAAAAGAAAAACATTTTGGACAGAAACTCTGATTGGTCAAATAATTTTTTTACTGGCAATGCTGCAATGATCCATGTGTAATGATGAGGAAACCAAAAAGTGAAAATGTCCATAAAAAAGCACAGATATACTAAATCTTGTGCATATTTATTTATCGTTTTTACTTTGGGCAATGAAAAAAGCTTGACAGGCTTATTATAACTGTATCAATATAAATAACCCCTTTTTCCCCCTGTTCTTCCATTTACCGTCACATACATACTGTACAGGCCAACCTGAGTCTTTTTCCTCAGATGAAACCTCATCACTCCATCCTCACTTTAATGAGGAGTTGGGTGTAGAGACACAAGATAGAGTCAAATTTCACAGCCTCCTCCTCTCCTCTCACATCCACAATCAGGGAGAAAAAAACCTCTTGTGGAGGACAATCATCCATATCCATTATCCTCGCTCTTAGCAGCAAACAAAGCTGATTGTAGTTTGTGCCGTGGCCTCTGCAGACCTCATTTGTTAAGACTGACGTCCTGTTGATGACTGTGGTGGCGTAATTTACATCCCATCCTGTGCTGTATGTCTCTGACATATCCTGCCTCGCCGACAGAACATTAGCCACTCCTGCATGGGGTGTAATAAAACCTGCCACATTTGTCCTGCTGATGTTTGTGTTGAATGCCTTACCTCAGTAAGGCATTCTCAAGTAAGGCAGAATGCCTTACTGAATAATTCCATGCAGAAATGGTAGCAAACATACAAGATAAAAATAAATAAATAAATCATAATGAGCTAGAAAAGAAGTAATACTTCTGAAAGTCAGACCTGTGTTCTAAGTTGAGGATATCTGATCCAAAACAGCACAATGTTTCATTCTGATGCAGCCACACAAGATTAAAGTCAGCAAATTCAGCAAAAAAATTGTCTGTTCACGCAGATAGAATCTAAAAAAAGCCAATGAAATATTAACAAGATGGAAGATGACGAGCTCTCAGTTATTATACAGGTCCTCTGATTATTTTTTTTGACATCCGGTCCATTACTGTGCCCATTTGTCTGGCTACCAGGAATAAGATTGCATTAGAATTTCGAATAGATCATATCTTGCTGATTTGGAAACAATGGTGTCCCCTACTCTTTTTTAAATTTTCAAAACTGTCCCTAAAAGTAGAAGCGCAGACAAGGAGCCAATTAAAAGGTGCAGCACTTGTGTTGCACTGCAGAGGTCCCTCGGTAATAAACCTGCTGCTACCCGACACCGTCTGCTCTCTTATCGGAGGGTCCTGGAACTGAAGGAGCTACGAGCACTTAAAACGACTCGTTAAGGCTCTAATTAGGCAGCAATATCGCTCCGGCTTTGCATCGTTCTCATTGTTCAAAACTATTTCCCAAGAGAAGAGTGTCCAAGGACAATTTCTTTGACTTCTCAATTCCTTCTCTCTCAGCAGTTGAGGACCCGGAGAGATTTTCATATAAATATTCAACTTTGAAGCTCCTTAAGCTTAAGGCTCTGGATGCTGTGGGGCTGTCTTGGCTGACACGTCTCTATGGCATCGCGTGGACATCGGGGACAGTGCC
>JBBBVT010000015.1:2860180-2880467 GCA_037177035.1 Craterocephalus eyresii
AGGAGCTCATCGTAGGAGAAGAAGCAAGAGAAAGTTACGACAAGAATACGAAAATGTTGTTGCATGAGGGCCATTGTGAGTGAATGATCACCAGTAAGCCATAAGATTAAGACCACCTGCAACATACTGCACAGCTTCCCCTCCTGCTGTCAAAACGTGTGTGACCAGATGGGCATGAAGTTCAGGGAGTGTCCTTTGGTGGATCCTTCGGGTCTTGTGGGGTTTGGAGTATATCAGGCTTGTTCGGGTGCATGTTGTGGATGCTCACTCACGTTGCCATCTGCCCAGTTTGGAGGTTGGGTTAATTAATGGGGATACTTCTTGTGTTTTCCAGGTGGTTCCTGAGCTCCCCCCCCATGGTGACAAGGCGCTTTATAATTTCAGGGCAGTGTCATTGAGATATTGATGATGTGACGCTTGGTCTTCAGCAATCTTATGCTCAGCTATAGATCTCAAAGTAACAAATGGATGCTAAATGGAAGCCAAAACCCAGCAACCTGATGGTGCAGCTGGATTCCCACAAGATTTACAAGTTAACAATCTTGTAAATATTCTTCTATTCGGGCTATGTTGTCACCTACTCTGTACTTTGATAATTTCTGGCCTTTTTCCTGAACAGATACTGTACAATAGATAATTTCCATCAAACCCCAAGGTTTTCCAGGACAACATTGCAATGTATCTTAAAAATACTGTCATGTTATCCATTTCGCCTATCCATGACTCAGATGCTGTAGCTGATCAGTGTATGAGTGTGAAGCGCGGTAATAGAGAATATGTCACATAAAATCTCTTTCTGCTGCAGTGGTTTTTTTAAAAACACTTTTTCTTTCCTTCTGAGATTCTTGAGCTAACCGCCCGGCTGTGAAGTGAAGGATGTTCAACAGGACCGAAACAATGCTTTAGAAACTGTCAGTGTTGTCAGGGAAACAGAGAAGATTATTTAACTGCAAGTATGAATAAGATGATTCAGCATTCAGACTAACAGAGAGGATGACTGATGACATGTTTGGCTTTCGAATACCGCAGATACGGAAACTATTCCCATTTACAGAGAAACAGAAAGAGAAGGCAGACATAAACAGAGTGTCAGCAGCAGCAGGATGAGACATAACACTGATAGAAAAATAAACCTTTACGTGGGTATTTCAGAAAAAAAACAACATACCATTTACTATTTATATAAAAAGTAAATACCATTTTTTATTTATATAAATAAAAACAATAGAAATGTAACATTTTAACTGTATCATATCTGATGTTGTAGAAAATAATCAGCATCACAGAACAATCAGATAATGACTGAAGCTTTTCAGCCATGAAACAAGCAGCTCTAAGGAGGCATTAGTGGTAGAGGTGGCCTTTAGTGAATCCTGGTTGAATTTCACATCTCTGATAATATTACCCATACAAAAAAATACCAAACTAATTGATTCAAACAGCTCAAAGATACCCAATATGGAGGACACTAGAGATCTTTTAAACAACTAAATCTTTGCTGGAGCATCAACATTGCATGGCAGTGATGTAAAAAGTGCAATACAAAGCAATAATGAACAGTGGAACAATGCAAAGACCAGTTCCTCTTTGTGTTGTGATGTTATTAGTGTCCATGGCTGGGGGCAGGGAGGGAAGGGGGGGTCACTGTTCAGCAGCCTCACAGCCTGAGGGAACAAGCTGTGGGCCATTCTGGTGGTTTTGGCCTGGATTTGAACATGAATCCAACATATTGCAGTGAATGGATAAAATATGACAAAAGATATCGGTCAGAAAGGTTCAGCAGCATACAGGAGCCATCTCACGCTGGGCACCAGTTTAGTCTCAGCACAGGACCAGTCTACAGCTGTCCCATCATGTCTCCTAAAAACACAGATTGCTGCTCTGACAATCAGAGACTACGTATTATAGGTCAGATTCCTGCTCATGACCGGCAAAGAGTCAGCAGCTCAGGAAAACTCACGAACTCACACTAAAACATTGTTTGAAAAGAGGATCCCTTTGTAAAATAGTAATTTCCTAGTCATGTGCATCCGTCAGGAATTTTGTCCAATAAGGTCAAGCTATTCCAGCCAACAACTGAGGACAGTTTAATATCACCAGAGAGCAAAAACATTTGGTGTGGTTACTCCAACAAAACTCCTCAAACTCAAGCGAGTTATCCTCATCTCAGGTAAAAGGCGCCAATCCAGCAAAGAAGAAAGCTTTGGAAACGTGTCTTTTCGCAGATCTCTGTGCAGCTGTACCATTCTGAAGTTCAGTGGCTTTCCCGTGGAATAGTACTGGCATAAAGCATGTTTACCTCAAAGTTTTTATCTCTCCAAAAGCTCACAGAGCTGCTGCACAGTGACAATGTCTGGATCACCAAACTACTTAGTTAAATGCCAGCACACTGTACACACACCAGTCAGCTGTATGATGACCCTGCTCCATCTCTGCACCGCTTTGATGGTCCTCGGCCTGAAAATGTTAAAGACCCCTCCTGTACACTTTATCTGCCAGAGGGCAGATTTGCACAAACACATGATACAAAGCAACAGTTTAACAAAATAAACAGGTGAAATGGAGTTAGAAGGAAAACTGGACTCTGGGTCCATCATGGACCTCACAAGGCCTGGATAAGCTTTGAGTTTACCCCCCTGTTGGTCAGAAAAAGAAAATAAATTTCACAGCTTTAAAATCACTTTCAATAAGCTGCAGAAAGTTATAAAAAAACGGCAATAAGAAACCCCCTTCAGGTCAAACAGAATGTTTTAAGTGAAAAGTCTCACCTTATCCTGACCTGTAATTATGGAAACCCCTCAAGCCAGTTGCTTTAACTCCAAAAATGTCACAGCATAGTCAGCCCAAACAGCTATGAAGATTGGATGTCAATTATTCGGAGGAACTGCTTGAAGCCTGGACACTCAAAATTCATGTAGGATCCACGAATGAACACTGTTCCTTGGATCATGGGCGTAAAAAAGAAAAAAATCCTTAACAACAAAGACAGAACCTAAAGGTAGGCAGTGGTGCACATCCCACACCGTCAGTGAGCAGACTGCCTCAGGTGTGCTGACTGAAAACCTGCATGCTCACACATCCTTCCCTCCTTGTGATGTGTTTATTCTACAAAATATTTCTTTCGCATTGACATTTCAATTTGTTTTCCAAAGCAGAAGCCAGAAGACAGCAGAGCTAATGTTCAAAGAGGATGGAGAACAACAGCCCAACACCGAAGCTCCTCAGGATAGTTTTTTAAGTCTCGTCGGCCAAAGGGGAACTGCTATTAACATATAATTCCCACGTATACATGAGAAAAAACAGCTCTTGGCAAGCAGCTGGAATCTTCCTTTATCTCATGGGCTGTTGTTTCATTCATGGAGGTATTGAAGGAAATCAGGGAAGTCTGTTTATATAAGAAAGAGGCAAGTGAGATAAAAAAGAAAAGTAAAGATAGATGACGAGGGATAAAGGAAGTCCTTATTTCTCCTCCTACAGCTGTGATTACACCACGGGGTCCCAGACTTTCAAACAGACTGCCTCCTCCCACACAGACACACACACACACACACAAAAACACACAAAAACACACACACACACACACACACACACACACACACACACACACACACACACACACACACACACACACACGCTATAACACAGAGAGGTTTGTCAGGTTCTGGCTTCCTTCACTGCCGACAGCCCCGGCTACAGATTTACAACTTCATCTAGAGCTCTTGAGGAAAGGCCTTCAAGATCAGCCAGCTGTGGCTTGGCTTGTTATGTTATATCAAACCATTAACTTTTGCAGTTATTATATAGAAATGGTAGTAGTAAAGAGGATCTTACTTGGCTAACGTGTCTTTTACCACCTTTGGGTTATAATTCTATGTTTTTATGAAGGGGTCACACAGTTAATCAGAGCAGTCCTGGGAATAGTGACCTATACTGTTACAATGCACCAGTCAGCCCTAACATTATGAATACCCACCAAATACTGAGCAGGTCTCTCTGATCCTTTGAGTCATGGACACCACTAGATGCCACTGTACTCTGGCATTAGCAGAGTAAAATCCTGTTAAAATCCTGTTAGTTGTGAGGTGAGGAGTTCCATGTATTGGACTTGATTGTCCAGCGCATCCCACAGATCTCCGTTAGATTCAGATCACGACAGTTTGGAAGGCTGAGTCAAAAGCTCCCATTATACTGCAGGAACTGCTGCAGGATTTGTACCATGGGGGTACTTTCTACTTTAGTATCAAGGCTCAACTCATTGAACAGTTGCCAGTTATTCTATATTTTGGAAGAGAGAAGGACTATTACCTGTTTTTATTATATATCATGAGCACCCTTTCTTTAAAAAAGCTAAATATTGCCTACAACTGCAGAGGAAATAAAGGCCTTTCCAAGTCAGCAGACACATTTTAGCTCTAGTCTACACTATAGTCTCAAAATCCCTCCAGCTGCTGCTACCAGACAGGTCTACTGTATATAGTTCCCCTGGCCCATTTTTTAATCAGTGTAGCTGAGTCAAAGGGGGATTTCTGTCACTGACTAGGAATGGACAGTCAAGTTTATCTAACCTATCTATCTTCAAAACTGTCAATAGTAGAGCCCAAGTTTTCCAGCAGAGCATTAGCCAAAACTTCATACTGCCCTATCAGCTTACCATAGTGCAGAGATCCCAGACTGCTGCAGGTTTTAGATGTTTTATACGCAACACACCTGATTCATATTAATTAATCATTAGGAGGTTTGTGCAGAACTTAGGGAAACATTTAAAACCTGCTGGACAGTTGGGGATCCCTGCCCTAGTGTGCCCTGCTGCCATGTCTTTTTCAGGTTGACAAACATGAACTAGGTTATTCACACACCTGACCAAGACAAGAGCTTGTGATCATACTTTACCAGAACATTTGATATAAATAATCATTACAAGTAAAACATGGAGAGCTCAACCATTTTAATCTCCAAAGTACTATTTCTTTATGTTGGGGGACCTTTTTTTGTTATATGGACCTTTTTTTGTTATATGGTTGAAGTCATGGCATACTAAAAGAAAAAGAAAAAAAAAAACTCAACAAAATTTTGCAGAATTAAAACTTATCATGCAAATTGCTGGTCAAATTAAGATGGATGTCCAAGATGCCAGACCAACACAATCTGCTGCTTGTTGTGCCGCCATTTGCAAAAGGTGTCTCATTTCCTTTTCAATTTCCACTGACTGCTTTCAATCTCTGCACCTACAGCAAGTGGCTGTTTTTTATTTCTTACATCTCTTTAAAAGAGAAGGGGGGTGTGCAGTCTCAAGAGTCAGTACTCAACAAGAAGCATTTTTATTCCTTCGCATTCTTCTATTATCTAAATTTGTTATCAGTGTTTTAATCCAGCGTAATTCTAAATGAATACTCTAAATGACATGTCTTGTTTGTTTAACTAATCAGAAACTCATTACATTTTAATTAAGCTATGCAGTTGCATGATTATGAGAAAATAATTTACATGGCCATTCATTGAGGTAGGGTCTCTCATCGGTTGCTGCCAGGCCTCAAATCTTTGTGGCTTTGTGGCTTAAATCTTTTAATTTAAGCCACCTCAACAATGACTGATTTTGTGAAAGACTAAAAGAATGTTTCATTGCCAATTATAAAAGAAATTATTGAGCATTAAAAGTATTTAGACCTTGTAAGTCATCTGATCTAGTCACGGAAAGTTCTCTGGGAACAACACTGATGCATTGCTGCTTTCATGAAAATTTCTGACATCAATCTGGATCAGTTTGCAAACAGAAATACTCAATGTGAAGACATTTAAATGGAAGGGAGTGGGATTATATTCTTGGTTCTTCAAGTTATATATAAACAAATTGATTCAAAGACACAGACACCACTGTGCTAACAACTCCGACCAGCCATGGACAAATTTCTTATTAACCATGAAATACTCGGGTGAACTCTCCATTGAACATAAAAACACAGACATCCCTCAGCAGTAATTCCTGCCTTGTCGTGAACAAAGTATCTGATGGGATATGAATTGTTCTTGTGGCCTCAAGAACAGCTCATGCAGTACACAACAAGTGTTAAATGCCTGACACCACCTCCTCTGTTTACAGTCCCAGCTTCTTTTACACTTCTCTCAACCCACCTGTCTTCCCAGAAGACCGTGTGGAAATGACTGTCCCGATTTGGCCTTCCTGAGTTTAGACTCCCCAGCATAAAGGTCTCCCTCTGCCCGGGACTGCATATAAAATGCAGCTTTTGAATGGTTTTCTTTATCCTCCAAGGGAGAAAGTTTTTATCTGAGGGTGTTTGGTTTTAAAAGTACACCCGGATGTTGTTTTTGGAACTTCTCAAAATACTCCTGGCACAACTAAATATTTTTTGCACCTGTTCTTCTTTTCCTCTCACTTTGATGTCCTGTTCTTCTTTTCCTCTCACTTTGATGTTATTTTCCCAAGAACTTGTTGCTGACTCTACAAAGGTCCATTTTGGGAACATACAGGTTTAAAATGCTTCCTGGGTGTGTTTTTGCTGAGACATGGGGAGCCTGATGCCTGGCCAGTTTGTATTACACTGTGTGATGAAAGTCAAAGAACAGACAACTTAAATTCAACTTTAGCATGTACTTTATCTGCAGTAACCACCTATCATATATATATATATAAAAATAAAAGTGTGAAAATCGAGATTTTCTTAGCCGGAAATATTTTGCCGACGTTGCCTTCCCTAACCTGTACAACAGTATGCGTGAAAGTTATACGTTCATTGTTTACAGTGGCAGGGCCCTCCTGGTTTACTATTACCAGTTAACAGGAGAAGAGTTCCATGTGTACTTCTTGGACTGAATGACCTCACGAGGAGGAAACCAGATCAGCATCCCACAAAATTCCAGATTTATAAGTAGAAACAGCACGAAGAATACTAAACTGTCCAATGGCTGAAATTTTAATTACCTTGTTACTCCTTGACAGCTGGCGGACTTAAATTCTGTTACAACTTTACAAGTCACCACATATTTCTACACACATACACACACACACACACACACACACACGTTTACTAGCAGAGAAATAAAATCCACAGACTGCAAGGCCATCCGGAGAAACGTACCAGGGAGCTGCTGCCGCTAATACAAAAGGCTCGAGAGACAGTTTCAAAAAACCCCAGTGAATTTATAGACAGTGAGAAGATGAGAGGGCTTTTTTTCTTTCTTTTTTAAAAAAACTTCTGCTTGTGTGTAGTGTATTAAAAAGATAAGTCTCTGTCATGGAAGGCTGCTGAGAAGCCAGCCAGGTGCAAGCCCAAGAACCAGTCTTCCTGCATTTAGGCTGAGAAGAAGTAGATGCTGCTGCTATCTAGTTGTAAAGGAATGGACAACTGAGTGAGTTATTTTTGTGTGTTGGCATGAGGCAAACTAACAACATCATTAGTTTTACTTATATCAAACTCTTTCTGTGAATTTAACGATTTTTTTCCCAAACTTTCTCTTTTCCTCCTTTCTAGTTGTATTTTTTTGTCACCTAAACATTTATCCAGAGGAGAGAGGTTTGACAAAGTTCTCACAATCAGTGGCAAACATCTATAAAGTCTTTGTATCTGCAATTTGTGTGAAAAAGCTATCTTAGAAAAATAACCATCAATTTGTCCGTATGACCTATTTTTCCTCACCCATATCCCCTAATCAGGACCATTTGTGGCTGGGTTTCAAATGATGACATATTAATCATAGTAGTTCTGTGAAACATGAAGTTGTTGTCAAACTAGGTCAGTGTTTACTAGAAAATGTGGTAAACATGTCCTAAATAGCGGTGAAATACCTCATATTGGTGTTGTTTTTGGCTGTTCCACACATTCAAATCATGAAACTGATCAAGGCTACTTCAGGTTTCCTTTTGGAGTTGTAAGAAAAGAAGAGACAGTCAAGGAAGATGCTGAGAGAAGTGGCTTGAGAACATTTCAATGGCATCAAATGATGGCTTAAGCATACCACAGTTTCATATCAAGTCAAGGCTGCGGTTTCTTAGTGACAACATGAGAGCGGAGCTCGTTTTAACTTTGCTTTCGCTTAATTCACCAGGATGTGCTAGCAATCTTTAAGATGAACATGACAGACTCTGCACCTACAAAGAAGGTAAGCCATGTTAGAGTGAAATAGCTGGTTGTGTTTTGTATACATACACACAAAGGCAACAATGCAATTAAAACACAAAAATGATCCTACTGTCTCGTCTGGCATTGGTCCCATTCCCGTCACACTATACCTGCTTCTAATGGCCATAATATTAGTCGCTTTGGGATTTCACTCCACTGCTATGCTGATGACACACAACTATACATGAAAAATTATGCAAACATTATATGACTGTTGTCTTCTCCATCATCACCACTCTCTTTACACTCACTGCTTGTCTGACGGGTGTTAGATTTGACCATCATCTGATCGTTGAAGCCCACATCAAACACCTCTGCAACACAGCCTTTCACCATCTTTGAAACATCTGTCCAACCCTGCCCTGCCTGACACGGACAAGTTTGACTAGTCCAATGCACATCTCTTAGAGATTACCAGCAAAATCATCCAAAAGTTGCAGTACATTCAATACAGTGCCATTAGGATCCTGATGAGCCTGTGGAAATATGCACACTCCTTCATCCTCCACTCTCTACACTGGCTCCTGGTCTTTACCCAGACTGAAGACATGTCTCTCTCCTCACCTTTCCATGGCAATACCCTCCACAGACTCTGGAATGTCTTTAAAAGGGTTTCATAAAAAGTCTTAAACCCGACTGCTTTCACCCATACGCACACAAAGAACCAAGTGACAAGCTTCCAGGCTTTTCCATGCTTTAGTCTGCTTGGCCTTGGAAGCTCGACTGAGGCACCAAATAGTTTGAGTTGTAACTGAACTGACGAGTATCAGTAATACATAATGATCTTTGCCATTACATAGCTCTGCTGTTTTTGAGCTATCCAATGTTTAAACACACTTTTATACTCTGAAAATACTGAACTTATCTACTTAATGTAAAGGAACATTTGATGTTTTGAATATTTGCAGTGATTGTACTTTCTTTCTTTGATGGACCGTACAGAGACCGACCTGCTCACAGACCTGACTAGAAGACTATACCCTAAAGCCATCTAACAAGTTTAGAACAGTGACCATAAACTTGCTTGATATATTCCCCAACCTACCCACAGATGCAATCAATCAGCATGAGGGTGAGTAAACAAATAAAGGCACATCATTTTGAGGCCGGAGTATTCCTTTAAAGGGAAGTAGAAATATAGCAGCAAGGAAAGCAGCATTTAGCTCTTAATCTCACATTTTGATTTTGTGCTAATTTCTTTCCTGATCTGACTGAATGACTGTATCTTTAGCATCTGACTTTTGATGCATTGCTTCTACATTTACTGAATACTGAACAAATTGTTTGAACTAATTCGGTCAAAATATCATTTGCTCTGTTAAGGAGGAAAGAAAAAAAATGAAGACATCCATGTCTTCAGTCAGCCCTTTGACTAGCTGACTGGAATTATGGCAGTCACATGAAAAGGAGGCTCTGGCCAGGAGGCTGAAAATGTCTGTGCAGGCTAAGTCTGTTCATTAATCTGCCAATGTTAGGTTTAAAACAATTGAGGCACACTAATGATGGGATGGGAGGAAGATGGGGGAGTGCTGTGAGGGGGGAGCTGCCTGCCTGCAGAGATACACTCATTGATCAGAGTGCTTAGACCTGCCTGTCAGCTGCTGAAAGTGGGCCAGAGGCAAAACCTTTATCAAAGCTTTTGTTTTACTGCCACACCTTAAGTATGCGCACTCAGCCCTAACTCGCACAGAGGGAAAGAAATAAAACTTGCACTTACACTATTGTGCTATTGTCTTATGAATGAGAACCTGGCATACTGTAAGAAGGTCAATTCTAGCTTTTTAATCATGTTGACATTTTGCATCATGTGCCATAGGCTGTTTTCTCACAAACCATCAGTAAAAAATGCACTCATCAATAAACCGTGACTTTTGTCATAATACGTCGCCTCATTGTAATGTTGTCCCCGAACCCGGTGCAAACATCCTGACATAATCCATACATACAAGGCCAAACGTATGGATGTGTGCTCTCTGACTCCTCTGGGATTGTTTGAATTCAGGACGCCAAGGGATTTGTCATTCTAACGCGAGCTGACAGGAAAAGAACGAACTTTAACACTCACAGGCTGCTTTCCCTTTCATGAGCTTCCAGGGAAACCCTGTAGTGAATCAAATCCCTCCACTCAGGAACAGACACACACACACCTTTGTGAAGAAAATGCATACAAATTGAGGCTAATATAAAGGCAAAGTGGATGCACACAAACACACACATATCACACACACATATCTTATCCACTATTACCTTTAACATGTCCCTCCACATTTCCATTTAATCTGTCAAGTAGCTAAGATGGATGAAATGTACCAAAGGAGGGGAGGGAGTTCAAAATTGAACATACAGTACATGTACACACAGATACAGCCTGACTATCAATCAGACTTTCTGCAGAGATCTGAGGGCAGATCAGGAGCTATAATGAAAGGTTGCATAACTCCAGCATTAATGGCATCCAAAAACTGAGAAACAGCTGATTCGCTAGGAGTTGCATGTCTGAGTAAGGACCCCAAACGGGTCTCAGAGTCATGTTCTTGGAGTTTTAATGAGGATAGAAAACAGGTGTGTGTCAGGAAGCATGGAGCTTAAGGTGGTATAAAATTTTAATTTGTGTCTCATGAAATGTTAAAGAGATCCTGGCCCTAAGTGTTGCCTGTTGTCTGTTTGATTATTTTCAGCAAAAACCAAGGATGCTCGAGGAACTACCTAATTAGCTAAAGTTAACTACTGATCGCGGCTTTAATGTGAACTTTCAGAAGTGAAAATGAGCACACACTGTCATGCAGAAGACTGAGTGCCCCTCCTCCCAATGAAAGATTCTGCTTCTTTGAATAAATCAGTGGATGATGAACTTATCATCAAAGGCATGAAATTTAAGATTAATTATTGTCTAAAAGATTTCCATCAAGATTAGTACAACTTTTTTTTTAATTCAGCAGAATTTTTGAGGGAAATTTGTCAAACTTTATTCAAATAATCAGAAACTATGGGCTGACAGTTTCCACAGCTCATAATGTGACTATGTTATAGCAACCTGTGAATGGAGTGTTGGATAAATTATACCTTGAGATCATGTTGCATCTTCTGCAGACAAAGATAAAAACATATGCACAGAGAAATATGAAGATAGAAAGAGTCTCTCTAGAACAGTGGAATGAAAAAGACTTCAAGGCATCAATCTTCCTGTTATTGGACATGATTATGACCCAAAACACACCCCAAAATTTCACACTAACAAGCTCAACAGAAGCAAGCAGAAAAATTTCCAACACTTCTTACAGTTCCCAACCGGCTACCATCATTGATTATTCAAATGAGCAAGAAAGAATGCATAAAGAGAAAATGATGAAAATCAACCAGGTCAGGCGCTTTTATGCATTCGTATTTGCCAAACGGGGAGTAAAAAAGCCCAAACCTTCATTTGAGCTGTTTTTATAACTTCTATTTTTGACACAAAAGAGGGAAGTTTAAGAGTAATTCTAGTTAAAATATTCAACAAATGCGGTTTCTGTAAATTAGGTCATGTTTGACTAAATTAGTTATTCAAAGAAAGAAATATTTGCATGCTGTATATAAATAAATGTATAAATACAAACATTTCCCATAATGAGCATTAATGCAGCTGCTCGTGTAATAACCCTTTAATTTGTATGTCTCATATTGTTATAGTGTTTTGGGGATCCTTAACATCATATTATGTTCATATTATGGAACTCAACTTGTGTAGAAGACTTGACTTTAGCTTTTACATATCACACAGTAATAAAATGGTAATTAATATATAAAAATTATTTCTGTTAATAACTTTTTACATTTTATTATGGTGCCAAAGAAAAACTTCAGATAAAAGAATAGACTTTTGTCCCCATTTTTTCTTGGCTTTAACAGGCTTTAACCCTCTGGGGACGATGGACAAGGCGGTGCGTCCAGATCGCATATCCGATTTAAGACGACCTAGCAGCAAGACACAGCGACGTAGCTTCTCCATTCCAGCTTAATTGAACGGGCGGATTTCACAATACAAACCAGTTTTTAAATCGTGTTTGTGAATTTGGAGCAGGAAGTCCAGCCGATTGACTTTGAAGGAGCATTGCTGTATTTTAAACCAGTCTGAGGTGCTCATTGCATTTTAATGTAAATAGTTGAATCTAATAGGTATTTTCCAAATTTATGCATGATTTTTTTTATTTACAATCTATATTCACATTATAATTTATAATCATGCTTTGTTATGCTTGTTAGTGGTTTTGACAGTGATATATTCAACATTTTCCCATTCGGATTTTGTGTTTTTTGTGTGATTTCAAGTCCAGTGTTTTGATACATTAAACTAAAATGACAAAATAGATGTAAAACTACACAGATGACATCATGCTGAAAATAATGAGACAAAACAAGGCTGGTTAAAGTGTATTTAAAGGTGAAATACAAATATAATATCAGAATTAGCCAAAACCGGCCATTTATACGCAAGACCCCAGAGGTTTTAAAGGGATAATGTAATTCACTGGTTTGTTGTTTTGGTAGATTAAATGTCTTGCAGGGTAATTACCGGGCTAAAAAAGACCATTTGAATAATAAATGATCAATTTTATTTTTTTATAAACATTTACGTGTTTGGGTATGTTACTATCTTCAAAATTTAAATGTGTTCATATTTTCTAAACACAATCACATTTGTCAGTGAATATCCTGAAGATTATCTTAATATCGGTTAAATTTATTAGCCAAAACAGTTTTATTGCATTTTTGATAAGCTACCACCTCTTCTGGAAATGATGTTTGCACATGAATGCATCCAAAATGTGGTCTTGCCAGTTCTGCCATTTCTATAGCAGTCCATCCACCTTATGAAGGATTGAAAAAAAAAACTGGATTTGGTTCCTTCTGGTTTTTTTTTCATTGTGTTAACTTCCAATCAATTCAGTGTCTCATTTTAGAGGCAAAAAATACATCTTTTAACCATAAAAGTAAACTTTCACCACAAGAATGTAAATCCATGCCAAATGTACAAGGAGGAAAATGCTGACGTAAAATAAATGGTATGTCTTATTGAAATAACAATGGCAACAAAAAGGCACAAAACACAGCTGTGGGAACCAATAAACGATAAAAAAGCCATGACAAAATGAATCCCACACGGCTGTTGCCAACTTGCTAAAATATCCTCACTCTCAAGCCAAAGAGAAGCATAACAAACATCCCGCTATGTGGAATCATCACAAAAATGTTGTCCTCCCACTTTTGCCTTGATCAAAAACACAATTCTGCCCCTGCACACCACAATAAATCCCAGTAAACAACAGATACTATGCCTGCCAGCTGAGCCACACAGCTGTGCTTGCACACCGCCCATCAGAGAACATTTCTCTGGTCTTAAATGGATGCCAGTGGAGGGAATCTACAGTATGAGTCTGGGAGCAGACAGTCTGACTGACATGTATTAAATCGCTTACACTGAGACCACACAAATTCAAACACATGCACTGGATGATTTGTGGGTCAGTCTCGGAGCTCACATGCCGACAGACTGCTGACAGACTCTGAATAGCGAAAGTTATTTCTGCTGTTGTGCCGTACACAAACGTAGCCTTGGTGTTAACTGGATTTACCTTGGAGGCTACAACAGGCACGTGTGACTTGGTAATACATTTTTTCTACCGCTGTTTAAGTGATATTCTGTAGCGGTGAGTGTGTTGTAAAGGTGCCGTTTGGCTAATTGCTTCTCATACTGCTTTCACAACTCTGAATTGCTTAGATTTGGCTCATTTTGGGGAAAACCTCAAGTTAATTTAAACCAGTGGGAAACACTGCGGTGAAATATAAACAGTGATTTAAAAAAAACGTGTTATACACAATTCCAATTTCCATTGGATTATTAACTTATTGGCCTTCACGGTTACATATAATCGCATATCTGAGTGGACATAAATTACATGTGGAGTTTCACAAGGTTCTGCTCTGGGTACGCTCTTATTCAATGTTTACTTGCTCCCATTTCACATTCACGGGATATTATAATTTCATTATACGATTTGAACAAATAAACATCAGAAATTAGCTTTAATAATTTAAACAAGATTTGGTTAAAAACAGGACCAAATTTCAGCCTGTAAAATCAAAAACAAGAAACTAAGTCAGAAATATTGGTGTTATAATGGATGCTGACTTTCAACCACATTAAAATCAGTTATGAAGATGGATGATTATTACCTTGTTATTTTAATAATGAGAGAGCTGATGTTTCCAAGGGATTTGGCAAAGCTGGTCCAAGCATAATCTTTAATGAACAGTAAGAGTGTTTTTTTACTGGTCTGCTCACAAGATCGGCTCCTTGAATTCTTAGTAAGACCAGAAGACAACAGCAACTCCAGCTCTGAATTTCATAACAGAGTAATGTGGTCAGTTTCTGAAGCTTTAAATGATGGACAAATGCTTTTCAGCTCTTCAGTAATCTGGAACAGATGTTCCTTCTATCCCCAAGTTAAAACTACAAACAAAGAATCCAAGAAATCTGCAGGTCTGCATCAACTCCGTTTCTGTTCCATACAGTACTACATTGGATTAATTGATTTTTTAAGAATAATGTACACTTTACCTTTTTCTTATTGTGTGTACCGATTTTGATTTTTTTTTCTTTCACATTGATTTGATGTCAAAGTCAAGCCCCCTGATGCCATTGCTGCTGTGCTCCGAAGAGATTCTCAAGTAAGACACAATAGATTTTTCAAGCCTCAAACACGTCTTCACAAAAGGAAAACTTGAATGAAATCAAAGACGGAAATGTGAAAGATTGTGTCTGGAGTCAGGCTGACCTGACATGGCTGAACAGATATTTGGTGTCCTGCCAACTCTTACCTGGCCTGACCACAACTTTTAATGGATGAGCTGTTTCATAGCTACAGCTTTTAAAATTTTTGTTGTTCTGTTTCCCTTCATCCCCAAAATGTCTTTAAATGGGAAGAAATTACTAAACTTCACTGGAAAAAGTTGGAATGCAACAAAAAAGTCAAAATGGACGATTCTATTGTTAGAGGACAACTTATAAGAATGTTAAGAAAAACATTTTCTCAGTAAGCAGCCAACGTACAGTGAGGCACATACAGGTGAGGGTTACCTTGTTCTCTGAGTGGTTTAGGTCTGTCGTCTTGGCAGTGGCGTCCAGATCCGTCACTCCTCTGTTGAGGTTCAACTCTTCCGTTTCCGGCGACTGATTGGCCTCCTCTGCATCAATGTCCGTCTCCTCGGCAACAGTTGGCGTCTTCTCAGTACCTGTTAGCTCCCGAGCTGAGCCGAGAAGAGTGCATACACATACAGGTGGATAAGCACGCACGCCTGCATACACACATGGAGGTATGAGCATGTGCACACACACATACATGGACGGACACACACAAATTCAAGTAAGAAACAATATTGTCATAGTATCTGTTTAATAATGTTACTACCAGAAGCAGATACTGTCAGCACACAAATATTTTCGGCTAATTGGATTGACTTTTGCAGAACAGGATAGCATCGTCTCAAATCATCAACTAAAACTGAAAAAAAGACTTTGCCTTTAATGTTTTAAATGAAATTGCAATATTGACTTCCAAGCTTCTTTTTCTTTAAGAAAAACACATTTACAACAACTCACTGAAAACAAACAATGAAAAAACAACAAAAACCAAACATAATAAATTCAAAATAAATAGATTCTTATTACTGCAGGGCAAAGAAGTGGGTCTAAGGCAAGGTAAAGTAAATTATGGATGCTTCCCACTCAGGACACTTGGATTACTGTATATTGGACGAGCTGTATGGAGGAATATTTCCAAGTTTTTGTGGACTTTTGTGGATCTTTTTGTACGTCAGCATGACTGTAAAGGAATTTATGCGTAACGAAAACCTCCGTACATCTTCGGCTGATAAATATCATTAAAGTGATCCAGAGTGTTCATCAGCATGAGGGTGAGTAGAAAATGAAGGCACATCAGTCTGAGAGTGAAGTATTCCTTTAAGCTCTAAGGATGGTTCTTTAACCTCTCTCTTGGAAGATTGCTCTTTGATTTCCAAGAATGGGACTTTAATTGCACATTTGATTATTTGAAAGGCATTTTTTTAACCATACCAAAATTCTCCTCAACATTTGTGCCTCAACCCTTTTCCCGAGTGCCTGAAGCTGCTGCTCATCCAAGTCAAAGCTGAGGAGACATTCTACCAGCATTTTCTAACGTCAGTAAATCAGTTTCCCCTCTCTTCCTCATAACTCTCATCCTTCTCCAACACATCAGGATAGGAAAATGAAAGGAAATAGCTTTTCAATGCAATTATTTAGCCACTTATTTTCTGACGAGCTCCCTTACAGGAAAAGTTCACATTAAGTTGTAAACAGTCCTCAGTCTGCCCCCGCTGCAGTATCTCTCCCTGTCCGTTCCTCCAACATCTCCATCAGCCTCCTCTCCCACTCATTTCTGCTTCCTCCACCTGTTTACCCCCTCCTTAGTTCTGTCTTCTCCCCTATACTTACACCTCCTTTCAAACAGTCTGACAGAACCGCAGTTCGCCTTGTCCTCCCCCTAAATTACCTCCTCTTTGATAACCTACAGCCAGGCTCCGTCAGCAGGCCTCCAGCTATCAGTGCTGTGCTGTCCTGCTCCTCTCTGCATTAGGTGCAGCTGCTGGGTCCGGTCTCTGGGCTTTTCTATAGTCTTAATACAGCCATTTCATTTTAAAGTGCATTTTGTAGAAACTCTTCTGAGACCAACTTCCTCCTCTGCTCAGCCTGGATGTGCATCCATTCTCTTAATTTAATCTTTTCTTCTTGGTCTTCTCATCCTCCTCCCAAGTTTCTGTTCCTTCTGTTTTCCATCTCTCCTCTCTTCTCCTCCAGCCCTCCATTCCTCTAATCCGCCATCTCTCGTTTTTCCGTCCATGATCCTTTTATTGCAACAATAATTAGTTGTCCAGATAAGCTCATTGGCTGTCCGTGTCGGCTCTTGTGTTATTTAACGCGGCATGACGGTATACGTGAGTGTGTACGTGCAGGCCTCTCCTCGTATGCATGTGCGGTCCTCTCGCCGTCTCTGTGGATGTACAGTGAAATCGGTGGGTGATCTGTGGGCTCATCAGTATGTGGAAGCCAGCTCGTCTCTGGAGGGCTGTGGGACTTCTGGAGATAACATGTTCCCGCTCGACGCAGCGCTGGCTGCAGTAACGAGTGGAACAACCGCGTTTAAGAGGCCAGTTCAGAGACTCTTTCTTCTGCTGAATCCCCGTTTCCGTCCTTTCCGACCTCATTCAGGGCCACGTGGCGCTGGGCTGCGGGGGAAGCTCATCCATCCAGGCACGAGGCAGCAGATGAAAGCAAAGTGGCCCACCAGTGCGCTCCCTTCCGGGTTCACACACCCATGACATTCACTCAGCTCCTCTCCTCACCTCTTTATCAGCACATGTGGACAGCAGCCAGTGTGGGCGAAGAAAACTTCATTTCCAGAAAGGTGTAAAGTTAGAGATTAAACATCTGCTGCAGAAGTTTGGCAATTTTATTTCTTTATCTCCTTTCTAAATGGAAAAGTCTGCATCATTCCTCCTCAGTGGGACTTTAGTTTGGTGAGTATCTCTGCTTGTAAAAGATTCCTGTAGCAGCTAAGAGTCTTCTTCTTCTTCCTGTTTTCTACAAATAGTGTTTAGCTCTGTGCAATCCTTTGGTTGTCTGGTCTAAAATGACTCTATAAAAGGTGTTTACAGACAAATTTCCCTTATATTCACATATACTTTAGTTTATCAAGTTTATTTGAAAGCATAATGAAAAAGGAAAAATCCTCCAGCATACATTTACAGTAAGGAAAAAGCTCATCATACTGTTGCAGAAATCTTCCTGTTCTAAATCTTCAGCCTTTTTCTAGAAGTTCTTATGTTTGCATCCAAATTTTTCAGCTGCTTCATTTACTTCTTTCTTCCCTCGACCCATGAAATGTTAACAAGGCCTCTGGCCTAAAACATAATCAGTCCACCTGCAAGCTTAGCAGCAGATGAGATGATGCTCATTCAGGGAATTTTAGCCCCACTTTGTCTCAGTCTTTCTGGCTCTTAAAGCATCAGGTTTTCTAAGGTTATCTGTAATTTCTTTCTCTTTAAACCTGTGATGGTGAACGTTGTATTTTTTCCTCCAGTGACTTCTCCACAAAGGTCATGCATGCACCCCTTCCCAGAGTCAGCTATGTCCTAAAGGTGTTTTCTGTCAAATGGAGGTTAACCTCATAGCACACGGGGGGAAATAAACCAAAAATACTTAGCTGGCTAATTTCATTTCAAGCTTGTCCTACTTTGTGAGGAAAAGGAACACATTGCTGCGTTACTGTTAAACAGTGAGGAATAGGAAAGATTGGTACGGACTTCTGAAATGTAAACTTCTATGTTTTAGAAGTTTATTTGCTCCCTTAATATTCTTCCCTTGAGGAAGGATGGGTTTGGGTTGATCTTTGAGGTGGTGGGTAATGTGCTTTGCCCACCACGATATGTTATGATACATAGAATTTTGGATCCAATAACTAGCTGTAAAGTTTTGGACACCAGCAAAGGAAAATATGTTAAAAAACAAGAAAACAAAGCAAGCCTTCCTGTTTCAACTATCTCCTTTTTCAATCTTCTTTAAGACACTTGAATGCACTTGGAACAACCCTTGGTAGAGAGCAATGCATATTTCAGAGTTTACAAAGAGCTTACAAAGAGTTTACTACTGACAGGCGTACAGCCTGCAAAACATCTCTGGTTCAGACACGTCTTACTCAGGAGTGTTTACATCTCTTCCCTTGGTCATTACTCTGACTTTAGCTCCTTCATTTCATGTAATTCAGTTTCACTCTCATGTGTCACCTTCTTGTCCAAACACAGCCAACTCTGACTCCAAAAGAGACCAAATTAGAAACGGGCAAATACTGAACATTAGCTTTCAGAGTGGCATTTCATCTGGCCGGAGCAAGGCATTTCATTATTTAACAAACAAAAAGGTCCCAGTATGTTATTTGAACAGTTGGTAGTAGCCAGCGTTCAAGTAATGGTGAGAATGCACATCTGCCGTATGGATTGTGTGATGGGACTGAGGGTAAAAGGTCAGGCAGATCCCACAGGAAGTTACTGCCTGAGCTGGGAGGAACCAGTGCAACCTGGTGCAGGTGCATGTGTCAGGGTCTACCAGAGAGTGATTGCAGCTATTCAAGAATAGAAAACTGTTTTTCTGAGAGCGCAAACTGGAAGTTTGCCAGGAAAAATGACTGAGAGGGAAATACAATCGGGCGTGTGTTATTGTGTGAGTTGCGTACCTGCTACAGAGCAGTCAATGCCGTTCTTTTCGCCGTTGGAGTCCTCCTGTCCGTCGGCGTTTTGAGGTGTGTGCTGCAGACTCAGTTTATGACAAACTTCAAACGCCTGGCCGACTGTCCGGACGATACGCATGGCCTGACTCTGTGAAGGAAGGACACACAGACGAGAACAAAGTCGTTATCAAAAGTCATAGAGGGTGGGCTTTCTTTACCTAAGATTACCAGACTGCAGGAGAGAGAAAAAATAAACACACACAAATCAGAGGTAATGTAAATGAACCCTGAAGGTCTAGGGGTGCTTATTTCCAGACTGGACAGACTCACTGCAGAAATACAAGTATTTCATATGAAATACCTGAACAAACACAGTTGTGTGTCTGAAATGTCACAGCGCATTACAGCAGGATTTTTACTTCCATGAAAGGTGCACAGACTTGGATTTGTCTGCTTATCCCTTCCCTCCGCCTGGCCTGCTCTGAGACGGCAGGTCAACTAAAAACAGCTCAGGTGACTCCTGCTTTTTCACAGCACTCTCTTGTCTGGAGAAGTGCAGAAGAGGAAAAGATTTCATTTTAAAGCACTGATGCCTGGCCTCCAGAAGCCCACTCATCCCCAACCCAACGAGCAGAAGAGATTCAACAAGGTCTAAAACACAGAAGGAAATAAAAAATCTGCCAAAGGGCCAACTCCATAGCAGATGAGAAAACCTTATTTCTGATAAACTGGTTCTCTTTCAACACTCGTTTCGGTATCTCACTATGGGACACGCCCCCCAGACGCTGTCCCCAGAAGCATTTTACATTACGCCAGTCCTGACTGGCAGACAAAGGTGACGTCTGCTCCTGA
>JBBBVT010000015.1:2880567-2890592 GCA_037177035.1 Craterocephalus eyresii
CCTCCCCTCAGGAGCAGACGTCACCTTTGTCTGCCAGTCAGGACTGGCGTAATGTAAAATGCTTCTGGGGACAGCGTATGGGGGGCGTGTCCCATAGTGAGATACCTCACTCATGTTTCAGAGAACCGGGGTTAATTTCTTAACCTAAAGTTATGGTTACAGTGAAGGCTCATCCCAGAGGAGCAGTCTTGGTGTTCTCACACTGCAATTCATAATTAGCATTTTACACTTTTTTATCAAATCCTGCTGCTTCAGCTTCATTTGGTTTTGACTTCCTTCAACAGTGGCCAGCCAAACAATTCCACAACCAGCAGAAGGAGTTTTAGCTGTAAATGTGCACCATACAGTCTCCACCTCACATAACCCATAACAACTTCCAACCATGACTAAGCTGCCTCTTTGGCATTAAACTTACAATGGGCTCCATCTGGTTTATACCAAGCCCCATCTCCAACCAAAACAAATGAAAAAAAAAACACATTTCTAAACATCCTGAGGCAGCAGATGGTAACTGCTAGCCTCCCACTGAAAACAGCATTTGTACCGTTTGCACCAAAACCTCACGGTGACTTCTGGAAACATGTTTCGTAGCGCTAGCCTGGCTATCGCGACTACTATTTTGCAAGCTCCATATATGCTCACAGCAATATAGTCGCGATAGCCAGGCTATCGTAGCGTTAGGTAATGATTAAAAGTTTGAATCTGAGTAATTCCAATTAATTGTTACATGCAAAGTTCAATGACGATTTAGAAGTAGTGTACTTCACACTTTAATTTGTAAAGTACGGCTTTCCGAACAACACTTTCAAACACTTTCAAGAGTGTAATGTTTGTGCGAAGTGGTACACAAGCGTTATGTGTGTGAAAGAGGGCATGATCAGGTGTGTTTTCAAACTGTATAGGTCATAATTGAGTGTGTGAAGGCTTGTGTTTTAATTTGTAAAAATGGTTGTTTTTAGTTGGTGCTGCTTATCTCACTGAAAAGTGCTTCATCAATACAATTTTGAATCTGACTTGATAAAACCTGCTGTTATTCAAAGAAAATTACAGTAACTGCATCAGTGAATGTTCTGTTCAGAATGAGGTAAATATGTAAATATATTTAAATATACATTTATTTTTCAATATTAGCTCACCATCTTTACATTTTTTGAAGCGAGTCAGCCATCCCATTCCTCTGTGGATTCTCTCACCCGACACTTTTACCCGGACTGACAGTTCTCCTTTCAGGATGTTTGTATGGGGCTGTCATTGATGGTAAGTGAGAAGATTCAGGTGTTACTGTACACCATCAATCCAGCTTGTGTCCAGCTCCCCTGACTCAGAAAAACCAACTGAACACACCATCAAAGCTGCTGTACATTTCCTGCCTTTTTTCAAATCTTCTCTCCAAGTCGGCCTCATATGAACCGTTTCTCTTTAAACAGGTTGTGTGAGATGTAATCTCTAAAGGTAACTTTTCCAAAACATTAAAAGGACATCCTTCTTCTCAGCTGTAGAAATGACAGGAGGATCTGTGTGCAAGCAGCCCAACCTCCCTAACCATGTGGACAGCAGCACCTAGAAATGCAGTAAAAACCCATCAGTGCCATAATATGATGGTCAGAAGAAGGAAAACAACATACATCTACATTTATTTCGATCCTATACTGTGAGCTGATTCAGTGACATTCAGAGCTCTACATTGTAAAAATCAGTCCGATTTCAGGTACTTCCATTTTTACGACCATCATTCTGGATCACTCAGGAGGATGATGTCCCAATCCTCAATCAAAAGAAACCTTAACAACTTATCTTATAAAGCCAACATGGAGTGTGACCTGGAGATGAAATGAATGCAGCTTTAAATTAGGTTTATTCTTCCTCCATAAGAGCTCACCACTGCTTAATCCAATGCAACGTCCCCCACAGAGAATAGAATACAAAAGCTAAATTATCCACAGTTTACCATATGGTTACTGGCACACTGGTAGCTTTTTGGAAGCGTTTTCAAAAAGGCCACTTTCACAGCCTCCCACCCAATCACTTATCAGCCGTTTCCAGCATCCCTCCAGAGCCGCGGCTGCATCAAGGTGGGCTTTAGCTTTCATTACTCCGCTGGTTCAGAAACAGGAAAATTATCCATCCCCCCCAACACAATCAGTGTCTTCCTGAACCTGTGAGAGAACCAAGCTTTCATCCTGCCATGCCGAAGCAGATCCCCTCATTTACAATTATCCATTCATTTATTGTAGGCTGAGTTTTTCTGTTATATGTTCATTTAAAGAAAAAATGTGCAGTGTTGAAAGTGGACATAAATGGAAGCAAACCTTTGAGGAAGATTGGCTACCTGCTCAGCCAGGTGAGGATAAAAATACTTAATACCAGGAAGAACTTCGTCTTTACTGTTTCACTCAGACAGCTGTGGATGTGAGGGTCAGAGGTCAGTCATTAAAGTGTTTACAGTCTAATGTTAAAACATAAAGGCATTATCACTGAGCTTTTAGATCTATCCTTAAAGCTTTTGCAGCAGGTGTAGGGCTTGAAAACAGCGGCGGTGTCAGCTCCAGTTTAACTCTGTGTAAAGCTGCAGCTGTTCTACGGGCCAATGCAGAGTGATGCATTATAGCCGTTAAGCCTAATTGGAATAAGAAAATGGTTGACCTTCGTGTTAGTCTCTAAACCACTTAGTGATATATAACTTAAAGATCAGACTTAATGATGCAGCCAACATTTCCTGCTTGGGATTAAACGTGTTACCATTTACTGCATTATTTTGGGTGTTTACTAAGCATTTAGGCACATGGATCAGTTGTAAGGACATTGCTATTTTGGAAACTGCAGCCATTCGTCCACACAAACCCAATGTTCTTTTATTTAAACCCTGTCATGTTTGCAGACACACAACTGGGAGCAACAATATGTCAGCCAAATCTAAGACTCTGCTTTTGACCATAGCTCAGCCTGAAATATGGCTTCCAATTCAAATGCCAAGCAATTCAGAAACACCATCCAAACGGAATACGAATGACAGACATTTTAGGAGACTGGCTGGAGGTACATAGAAACTTATGTGGTGATGGAGAGGGTACAAGCTGCTAGTTTTTCAAAAGAGTATAAAATTGTTCTAACAGAAAAGTTAAAGAACAAATTTGAACTTAAAGACAGAGTATAAGATAATAAATCCCATGTGATGAAAACACAGAGCTCTTCCTATTTAGGAAATATTTGGGATATTATATCACAGGCGCTGGATTCAATACTGATGATTCACATAAATCAAATTGGGTAAGATAATAAGTAATAATAATAATAATAATTATTATTATTATTAATAATAATAATAATAATAATAATAATTTATTAGATTTGTATTGGACTTTATTGGTGACAGAACTTGAAGCGATTACACTGGATCCATTATTCATCTACTTCTCATTCATACTTGATGACTGTAAGATGTGCAGGAGTAGACTCATGGAAAGGTGGCAGCCAGTGTCCATCAGCAGCCTCTCTCACCACCATGACATTCATACTGATCAAGTGGAGAATGTAGATCCACTTGGTCTTTAATTGTTTATACTGATGAATAATAATCCGTTTGAAAAAAAATCTGAATCCTAACTGAGACTCTGAGGACTCCTAAAAATTATTTTTAGTAATACTTTTGCAACTTTTGCAATTCCTGACAAAGGCATGGGACAAGGGAAGCCACTTTTAAAAGGTAAGCAGAGCATGTGACCGGTGCAGCAGGTGTGTGTATCTTCACGCAGCAACCGCTGTAGTGCAGGGAAATACTTAATATGGTCTACATGTCTGCTGTCTTTTTCTATGGTCTTTTTAAGGCATTTATTGCTGTGTTTAACTCTAGCTTCTATAAGACAAAGCCTGTACCACAGTTTAAAAGCTGAAAGGCTTCTAACTTCACACAGTAGTTGGTCCTTTCAGAGACACCATGTAATAAAACCTTTGTTATAAATATGGAAGCTACCATGTAGGTGGCAAACTTTTAATATATTAAATGTTTCTGTCTCTGACCTTTTTTTTTTTTTTTACAGGCTGCACCTATAAGCCTTAGATTTTTGTAATTTTGCAGAAACAGCAGCAGAAATCTGGCTATTGAGAAAGATTTGAAGGGAAATATTCTATAAAAGTTGAATGGATGGTGATGGTCTCTTCTAGCACACTAATCTCTGTTGTGTGTGTGTGTGTGTGTGTGTGTGTGTGTGACAGTGGTCTCTGCTTCTAAACATTTCTTTCCTGAGCTGGTTTCCAAGTTGATCTCCAGTTTTGGCAGCTGACAGGGCCCGTAAGTGTTTTGTCACTCAAACCCTGAGCTCCTTTACTCTGCCGCAAAGATGTGTAATAGTTTTTATGCTGGACATCTGTCATCATCTCGGCCTGACTCTTTTTATGTCTTTATCTCTTTCACCATTACTTTCCCTCTCTGTCAGGTGGACTTAATAAATGTACCATCTCAGTATCTCTGTCTTTCCATCTCTCTCCTCTCAGTACTTCAAGCTGCCAGTGAGCCCGATCCCTGCAGCAAAGCTTTCTCTCTCAGAAGCTAGAAGATGGAGCCTCATCAAAGCATGATGCATTATTTATCCCAGATTACCCACAGAGCTTCAGCGGTGCTTTTGCTCCTCCTGCATTGGCACAAGCAAAGACAAGGGACCAAAGGGAATATAATGCAATCTAGGACAAAGCGGGGCAAACAAAGACCGAGAGGAAGGGGAATCACCTCTGATTAAAGCCTCCGCTGCATCTCTGCTGTGATGATGAGCCGATTTATTCATCTTCCCTAATCCTCTTGTGTTTCAGACCTTCCTTATAAAACGTACGGCATCCATCACTCAGCATGAACAAACAGCTTGGAGAAGAGGTGATTTCAGGACTACAGGAGCCAATTTATCAACTCCTTTGCTAAATTTAACCAGAAAAATAGAATTTTATGAAGAATGTTGAGTCATAAAAACACTGACGCACATAGCACAGCTTACCTGGAGTTCACAGTATTTTTATTATCGGCAGCTGCTCCAGGTTTATGTGTTGTTTTTTTATGTAAAAATGGAGGTAGAACATCAACCCTTTTAGTGCCAGCCAACAAACAGACTTTTCTTTTGAGGACAGCCTCAGTTGTCAGATTATGAGGCTAAAATGAATATATATGAAAGACATAGCGCCTTCAAGGCCAACCGGAACAAGAAAACAGAATTTCTAACTAACAGTACTTTGTACAAAAAACACACAGATCAACGGTGACCAAGCCTTTTCTCGTCCCAGCATTATTCTGTCAAGTCTTGGCTTTCAGGAGAAAAAATATTGGCACAGAAACAAACACCCAACAGAAACTATTCACATATTTACACATTTTCCTCATCTACATTTAATTACGCTGCTATTTATCTCCTATCTTACAAAACAACTCAGCTTTGTGGCTTCATTCCAGCCACAAAGGACCATTATTTTTATTCTTTTCAGTCACACACAACTCTCTGCTTACATGTTGATCTTTGGCAGCTCCCGATTGGTGGAAAGTTTGACAGGAAGTGGCTTCATCACAATTTACAGGTCAAAAATAAGGTGTCTTGGCAAAATAATTAATTAAGGAAACGTGGTAAATAATGTTATGGATAATAAATCATGGATTCACCATATTGAGGCTCAGAATGAACACTGTTTTGTGGTATTATTTTACTTGGCTAGAACAGGATGAAAAACGTAAAAAAAACAGTTTTAAGGTTCTCTTACTTGTTTATAAATGTCGGAATTGTCAAAGTTAGAACTAAAACACAGACCGAATGAATTTCCTCATTCACTATTTGCTCGCCAGCATGCGCTCAGAAATGCAAACATCACACAGACAAACATGCACGTCACAACTCCATATCCTCGCTTTCATTCTTCTCTCAGGATTTCTTTCATTTGTTAAAAAAATCAGCGTCACTGAATTAAATTCCTCCGTAGAAGACGAACTAGACAGCATGTGAAGCTTCGCTCTGCTTAGGAGGAGTACTGATAAAGGGCCTCTCTGGATGCCTTTGTTCACTCCCACATTGGCTAGACATGCTGCTTCTGCAACCTGAGAACTCAAAGCTACATGAAGGCCTAAGCTGTACAGACTTTATCCTGAACAGGAAAACATTATTGCCATAGTCTGTTCTGCTTTCTGGTGTACTCTAGTTTCACAGATAATGAAGATGGGAAATAAGCTGCAGTGGACGTTTTATACCTCTTCCTCCTCAAACGGTACAGTCAACAATGGTGATTTACATTCCGTTGTGTATCTACTTTCAAGAGAGGGAAAGTGTGGCTATAAATGCTGAAACGCCACAATAAAACCAGCATGACTTGGCTGCTGTTAATATAGACGCAGCACAAAGACGAAGCCCGCATTCTAATAAACAAGGCAGCGTATCAACTTCTAAACGTGTCTACATCCCGGCACATCTCATCGTCAATACATCACAGCACGGGGCTGATACACACCAGGAGGAGAGGCAACGAGAAGCAAACAACGAAGTTACAGAGTTGCCCCTGTGTACTTCAAGCCGGCTTCTGCTGCAGAGGTGGAAGTGTATCCGGATGGGGGGGGTCTGAGGAGTGAGTGTAGGCTACATGAGAAGACTCCAGCGATTATCATGACCATCGGATCATTTCAGACAGTCATCAAAGATGCAATGCTCTCTGCTTTCATTAAAATATGCCTCCACTCTGGTCACAATACTCGTAAGGAATGCAGGTCAGACTTTGAACACTTGGCTTTGGATCTTTTTCCATACAAGTTAGCCATAGAGCTTTCTCATCTTCGCTTCCTTCATGATTCCCTGCCTTTTCAATCATGCAGAGACTCTACAGGCGGCCCCATGAGAGGTGACAGGACACTCTTTCTGCTGTCAGAAAAGCCTGTGGAGTGATGGTCCTCCACTTCACTTCGAAGATCACATCAAAATCTGTCCGTTTTCAGCCCAGGTAGTTATTGGTCAGCCTACCACCAAGAAAACTGTGAAGATGTGGCTTAGGGCGCGATATCCAAGATATAAAAAGGTGCATGGATGCATGTTTGCATTTCAGATCACGGAGACAAGTGAGACTGAGTGTACCAAGTGAATTCACAGATACTATTGTTTCGATCTTTATTTCTCTGTGTACAATGTTATTTCAATGCTGCATTTCTGATAAATGTGTGGTTTTAAAGGGGAAGTTCCATATTTTTCAACCTGTACCTATGTTGTAGCATGCTATACGGTCATTAACTCACACAGACATTTGTAGCGCAACTTGAACTCCTTCGGAAGATATTTAGATCCACTCACGATCAGCATTTATTCATATAACAGGAGTGTTCGGGGCAAGTGCCCTTTGCTATGGCGCATGGTGGTCACGTCATCGCTGTGGCAGGTAGAGGCTTGAAAAAATCCCGGAATGACAACAACAAAGAAAGTACAAGCTGCATCCAGGTCACAGAGGGATGGGACTAGCATTTCCTAACAACACATTGGTAAAATGAAGGAGTTTTGTGGCAGATAATGCCTTATTTAGAGGTCGACCGGCACCTGCCCCAAACGCTCCCACTATATGGATATATGCTGATCGCGAGTGGATCTAAATATCTTCCGAAGGAGTTTAAGTTTCGCCACAACTGTCTGGGTGAGTAAATGATCGTATAGCATGCTACAACATAGGTACAGGTTGAAAAATACCACACTTCCAATTTAATTGTATGGTATTTGTCTTTTTTAAATAACCCCTCGAAGAATATTTACTACTGAGACAGTGACTAATAGAGGTCATAAACAATAAACAATTCTCTGTTATTTGAGACTAAGAAACAAAACACTATAGAAATAAAATAAGGAACTTTAATGACAATGTTAACAATGTCAGCATAAGGCTGTAAATCAGGGATCGGCTGAAATGTCATTGGATGGGTCGTTATTTTTATTTTTCTTATTTTATTTCCTGCACTATTCAACGACTATAAAAGCAATGGAATCCCCTTTTTTATTCAAAAATGAAATTGTGGTTGTGAAATAGCACGTTTGACATACTATATGTTTTAACAGTAGAAATCTAACTTTAGACTGACCCTGACCCGATATGTCAACCAGCCAATAAATTAGTCCATACATCAGGCCGACACTTCTGGTAACTCATTCACACCTCGTCCTTCTACATTACACACTATCTTATGCAGTTTGTATTAGGCAATAAGAAACTCTAAAATATCTCCAGGTGGGTGCAGCATGTGCAAGATGCCAGACCAGACATTTAGGACTTTGTTTGACTAAGGGAAATGCATTTACGATGCTGAACCTTTAGCCACCACTGAGTATGGCTCTTACTGATCTGACCATAAAAGGATGGAGCTTGACACACTGCAATCGGTTAATTGGCTGAAACACTCGTCAATTTCCATATGGCCCTGCAATAAGAGCAAAGCGAGAAGAACTCCATATCTAAATATAACTTAGAGATTTTTAGTTATTAAAAGTGACGCCAAGAAGAAAGATCACTTTGATGCAAACAGTGCAAAAAAATAAATAAATAAAAAATCCCTGTAGCATGATTTAATGTAGCTTTGGCGTGACTGAGACATCCCTCTTTTAAGAACTGTGGCAAGAACATCATATCTATGTTACCGCTTTAAAAGTAACGAAGCAGAAGGGTCAGATATGGAAATCATGTGACCCAAACACAGTTCCATCTGATAAAAAAAACATGCCTATGATGGTGGAATCATATATGGGGGATTTGTTTACATCCTGCGTTTGCACTATTTTGTGTTGTGAAGCAACATAATTCTTCAAAAGACTAAATAAAATAACTCCATGGTGCGCCAGCTAAAAAAAGATGTAAGATACCAGAAATGGAACCAGCAGAGACAGACGATGACTTGGTTAGCTTTTTGCGTTTTGTGTAAAAATGTCTCTCCTGTTGTCTGTTTCTTGCCAGCAAGCGTCTTGTGCAAAACATAGTGAAGAAAAGCAGAAGCAATCTGCAGTAGAGCGATGCAACGCAGGACTGAGAACACAAGCGATCATTACTGGCCGCTACTAGCAGGTACAGTAGATGTGAACATCGACAGAACCAATGAGCCAGAACGGTTCTCCAAAAGATCAATAAAGTGCCTCCAGCTACATCTAAAACTTCAGCAGCCTCAGTTTCACTCCCTGTGCTGTGGACGACATCCTACCTGAACCAAAGGTGACCCATCCTGCAGGTCAGCACCATGCAGTTTGGAGCTAAATGTCAGCTAAAACTGAGCAGCAGTAAAAATACGAGCTACTCAACAGGAAGCGCTGGCGTCATCTTTTTTCCTGGAAAGGCTTTGGTTCTTCAATACACTTGGCACCATGCAGCAGAAGTTTAATGAGTAATTGGTCAGTGTGATTTCCTGTGCGGCAGTCTGCTGGTGCAAAAGCATCAGGGGAGAAGACCTCATGTGGAAGTTATTCAGAGGGCTGGCATATGAATATGCATGGTCTGGACAACCTTAATGCAGCAGCAAGGAGGAGGGTTTTGTCAAAACTCTCCATCACTGAAAACCTCTACACAGTGTTACAGCTGGCGAGACAATGATGTCTAAATGACTCATTTAATGTCACAGCAGCTCCTTTATTCCCATAGCTTTCCATTTAAAGGATAGTTCTCTGCTTAAAATACTTTTTACATTGTATCTCATATACCCTCATATTCTCCTAACGTCAAACTGAAGTAACTTTGTCTTATAAAAGTTAATTCAATTATTCCTAGAACCCGAACCACCCGGGTCGACTTCATTTTAAACTGTGCTCAGGCAATATTAAAGTTTCCAAGGTGTCTGGAATATCAGATCACTAATACTAAAGAAAAAAACACTAAAGTGGCAGCTTATTCAGCATGTATGAAAAAAAGATGAAAAATGTATATATTAAATATGAATATAAATATGAAAAAAGCCATGATATGAACTCCCGATAAAATGATCAGAAAATTCAACAAGGAATAAATAGAATTACAAATAAAATAACCACATAGAAAACTAATATAATGAATTTTTT
>JBBBVT010000015.1:2913003-2924352 GCA_037177035.1 Craterocephalus eyresii
TAATGCATTATAATGTGGGCTTAAAGTAAAGTGTTACCCACAAACTTTTACTTTGCCCCTTGTGTTCGTTATGGCCAAAGTCAACATTGGTTTTTAGCCAGTTTAGCAGAAACGTAAACTGATTATACGTGCAACAAATGATTAATGTATTAGTTGGTGTATGTTTAGCAGTGGAGGGATTGTTTATTTGCTGGATTTTTTTTGGCGACCAGGTGAGTCGTGGTCAAATGCTGTTTGGTCACTAAGTGCAAAACATCAGTGCTCCATTCAGACGAACTCTTATCCACGAAAGTGTGTTCTACAGAAACAAGTATGCATTGAGACACACTCCATGTCTCCGCTAGTCTTTCCTTTCTCTCCTAAAGCAACAACACACATTCACACAGAATAATTATCTGGACGTGCAGGAGAGTGTGCCCTCTGTTGTTTGGGTTGCTTCTCTTACAGTAGACAAAGACAATCACAAGCAGACATCTTAAAACACCACTGTGACTGCTGTAATCACTGTTTCCTGATCTAGGCAATTCTCTGTGTTTATCTGTGTTTGCGTGTGAATCATAACCATCCACCAAACCTACATCTGCTCTAAACAGTTGCAACCTGTTGTTCAATACAGAAAACCAAGGCGTTCACACACCAAAACACACACTAGTGATGCCCAGAGGCAGTGGAACACATGGAGTGGGCAGGAGGAAGGAAGACAGAACTGAACGGTCCTCCCTGTCATTTGTATTCAGCACCTGCAGAAGAGGAAGGCTGAACCCTTGTGAAAGCAATACATAAATCAGAAAAACAAACCTGAAGTGTGTTTTTCAGAATATGTCTTTAAGTGTTAACAGTGAAAACAGAGTGCCGCTCCTTTTCTTTTTAATACAAAAGTAGAAGAAGGTTTTAATGTACTGAATGAGTCAAAAACATGCTGGATGGCTGCTTTAATATCTTTGAAAAAAATGCATCTCAATATTGGATGCTTATGAAAGACCTTGCACATTTTTATTTGTTAAAGAAGCTCATAAATCCAATAAACATGACATGAGCAGAGCTAATAGTCCTGTTATTGCTGCTTTCCTTTAGCTCCACATCCACATTTAACACTTAAAGGTCACTTAAGACACAATAATAGGGTTTCCAAACTGATGCACTGCTCTTTTGGTGCCTTTTCTTCTTTTTTATATCAAAATAAGACTTCCACTTCCACTTCTGGATGCTCACTGTCACAGAGAGAACAGAGTTTATCAAAGGACATTTAAAGATTTAGGAAAGAGGAGATGAGCCCTTAAAATGTTCATTTGAGACAGACAGCTGATGTGGATTAAAGAAGCTCTCTGACAGAAGTGCAGGTATTAATATAAAGCGCACTGTTTGAAATGAAAAGGAGACTTTTTAAGAATGCAGACATCAGAAAAGCCCTCTCTGTTATGGAAATGAAAGCAGCACGTCACCGGTAATTTAAGCAGGTGACATCTGTTTCCTCAAGAGAGGAATGATAAAAGTTGCTCAAGTCATGCTAGTGTTTTACTCGCTCTTGTAAGAAAATTAAAAATGCCAGTCTTAGAACACAATGGAGGAATAATACATGAGTCCCAAACAGCTGCAGAGGACTAAGTCGGCGCTGTGCTGCAGCTTTATATGAGGGCTACTTCTTTCATAACTTCTCATTTATGAGTCACTCAGGGAGAAGGCGGAGGCTGGCCAAGACACTATTGTGTTGAGACTACTGTTGATCAAGTCTGGTTCATGTTATTCTTTCCTCTGTGTCTGGATTGGGTCCAGTGCTGTAATAATGCAGAGAAACACAGGTTCACTTTGATCTGTGTGGGATGAAACCATTTTTGTTAGGATCACATTAACTATTGAGACCCTGCAGCTGCTTTCATGAGCCCAACTCTAAAGAAAAGATTATACTGCATCTCCAAATCATTATATATATATTTTTTATAAAACTGATTTCATACTTTTATGTAATTGAATTTGGGAAATGTGAAGCCTGAGGTTCTGATCCCTGCAGAAAAGATTCTGTGACTTACAGTACAAAGACATGCATGTTGGATTATTAAAGACATGTATGTTTGTACTGATCTGTGGAAGCTCATTTGCAGCCAGTATTGACATTTTATTGTTTGAAATGAGATAAAAACATACTTGCAGTAGGTGTTTTACAGCGTTTCTTTTTTACTTGCAATTCAAAATTGTCCCAACAAATAATATTCATCACTTTATCTCAATTTCTTATAACTCAAGCTGTTGTCAGGAACCACTTCCTGTACTGTTCATTGTTAGAGTGGACCTGAAGAAGCCTCTCACCGAACACGCACCTTTATTTTTCCAAATGTATTTGTAAATTAATCTAATACATATCTAATTATAAATCGATTGATATTACATTCAATTGTAAAAGTATTAATCTAAAACATGAAATAATTATTCCTTAGTCCTTTCGGGATTTTATGGGTTTTTTGTTATGTTGTGATCTTAAATACCTGATTTTGCATGTTTTTGGGTGAAAATGGCACAAAAGTTTTGGGAAATTTAAGTTTACAGTTTTTGGTTTGTTTTGTTTCTTGCAACAGTACCTGAACTTTAAAAAAAAAAAGAAATAAAATAATTAAAAATTGAGTTCTGATATCCCCACACTCTTTACTGAAGCAAGTGCAACCGGAAAGTATTTCACCATGCAGCTCTTGGAGCTGTAACTTATTTTTCAAAGAGCAAGTATGGCGAAAAACAAAAAGTAAAACCAAAACAATGTGATTCTTAAAGCACCTGCAACAGGTCTGATTGTTATAAACTTCGTTGTGGTGGTTTTTCCAAATCCGTTTGCACATTTCAGTCCCTGGCAGTGTTTTGGTGTAGGAAAATGTTTGTCAGTTGTTTCATTTAGTTTCTATTTCACCACAATGTTGCACAAAATGATTGCCTCATGGAGAATACTGAGAAGGTGTCAAGCACAATCATTGGTGGTGATTTTAGACAACAGATGCAACACATTTCTCTTCTTGATAATGAGAGACATCGAAGTAAACGTCATGATGTGTGTGCATCAGGTAACTTGAAGAAGCATAAACATGTGCAGAATTCCCAAAGACAGACGTATTTTATGTTATACAATAGTCACGACTCAAGCCTTGTAAATTCCAGATGGACTTATTTATAGTGGTGGGAAACATTTTCAGACACCCTTAGAATTCAACCTCAAATCTTTTTAGGATTTGTGTAGTATTTTGGCTGTGACTGTACAAACAGAAGTTGCTCTGGCAGATCTAAGAGTTGTTAATGTTTCATTTCACTAATTCAAACTTATTTCCATCACTGTATTTGTAAATCACATCTCAAGCTCTTTCAATCTATTTCATTATATATTCTTTAAAAAAAAATTAAAGGCATCAGATTCTCCCATGGAAATAATGTTTTTCAGTTACCAATGATATTTAGCCATTTCGGTTAAGGAATACCTCCTAGATTTAATAGGGACTTGCCAGGAAAACACAAGTTTGCCAAAAGAAAATGTAGAGCCTAATAAAAACACTTATCATTATTTACCATTCTGCATATATGTTGCCACATAACAAGAATTTAAATTATTCCCAAATTCTGTAGCATACAAGAACAACTGTGTATTTGCAAAATTTGGTCACATAGACACATTTACTATAGTTGCAATCCAGTCATAAACAACAGTCTGACATCATCCACTGGAGGTTGTAACATCTGTACTTCAGTCCCATTGTAGGAAGTGACAGTAAATTTTACTTTTAAAAAAAACTGAAAAGCTAAAGTAGAAACATCCATTCAACAGCTTAAAAGGTTTAATCCATTTTCTCAACATTCAGCATGCAGCAGAAGCCAGACAAACTGGTCCCTATAAACATAATAAGTACATAAAGAGTACATAATAACTGAATGACCTCTTCCACTGTCATTTGAGGGAACTGACCCGTTCATATTTCATTTTTCCAAAGTGTTGCTGTCTGAGTGAAAACGCTTTTTTCCTTTTTTCTTTTTCCACCTATGAGATCTCCTTCAGGGAATCGAGGATGCTATCAACTTTGACTAGACAGTCCATTAGCTCAGAGCAGAAAACGACAGGATGCAGCTCAGACTGAGGTTGCGCAGGACAGAAAATGTTGTGAAAAAGTGTACGGGCCTATAGACGTGTGTGTGTGTGTGAGTGATTGCCGTATGCAATCACTCACACAGGTGTCTGACACACAGGTAGTGTGTGTTTATACACAAGCATAAGGCACGGTGCTGCTGCTTCTTTTCCGAATCTGCAGGCAGCAGAAGAGCTGGTATCTGATCGTAAACTCACCAAGGTGGAATTTGTTTGATGCTTCAACAAAGCAAGTTCATTATATGCTAATAAAATGCAGCAATCAGTCTTTGTGGGGAGTTGCTAGCAGACAGAGCCACAGCACTGCCTGACTATGTTGCACAGGTCCTGTTTTGGTATCTCCATAGATTTTGTGCATCAAATCAGCAAAGTGGTTGCACAATCAAACATTCAGAAACAAGTGAGCACAATCTGACCAATCACAACGGAGTAGCTATGCGTATCAGCGTTCACGACGCTGGGATGTAGGTCAAGTCTGAAGAGGTGTGCACAGAGTCTCTGCAGACCTACGCAGAGCTTTCGGTGATGAGAGAGTATAAACTGGGTGTTCCTCTAATAAGCAGAGGCATTTCAGTGGTGTAGGTCGCTGGTGTGGCCTCTCCTTTTGTAACATCGCAAGTTTGAAAATACACTGAGTTTGGAAATAAAAAATAAACTGGCTATGAGTTGTGGAATTGTGTATAAATACTGAATTTTGATTTTTAAACCTTATCTGTGAAACCAGAGAGCATTATGTTTATCTAAAATCATCAGAACATATTTCCCAGCAGCTCCAAGCACTGAATGAGGGTTAGATGAGCTTTGAGTGTTTGATTTGGAAAACATGAGGCCAGTTCTCAATTCCCTGTAATTCAGAAGGTTGGTCGGTGATTAACTTTGTATCAAGAGTATTATAGTATACATATAGTATAGTATAGTATACAAGAGTTTACTGTGTATGACTTTTTAATTGTTCTTCTTCATGAAACTCACCGAGGTCACGGGTCCGAGTTCAGCAGCTCCAGTTCAGATCTTGAGTGGCCTGAAGGCTTTCCTACAGAAATGACTTTAAGTTTTTATGAGTGTTTTATTGATTTATAATGTCTTGAATCTAAATGCAGGAATCCTCTTGTTTGTTGACTCACAGCTATGAGAGTTCGGCCTTGGTTTCTTATACGCGTGTGTGTGTGTCTACATGTGGCTGTGCTTGTTTCAAGGATTATATACTGTCCATGCTGAGATGCTCTGCTCATTTTACCCTGGGCTACAGATCTCTTACAGATGGAATGTGATACTAAATATACAAACAAACAAAAATGGAAATCTCACACACTGTCCATATGCAGTAATAAAGAGGGCGGGGAGGTCTACACCTGTCCAGCCACTGTGTGTGCTCACAGTGAATATTGCTTACATTAACACCTCCAGCAACCATTAATGTGAATTCATGTTTGATATGATTTGAAAAGCTTAGATTGAATATGGTCCAACAATAACTTTAAGTGCTGCATGTGACATGCTTAAACAGGAATCACATCCAAAACAGTTAATTCTTTTCATGTCTGTCTGTGGCAGTCTGGTGGAAGGTGTTTGTTGCGCACATCAAACATGAAAAACAGGTCCCAACATGAAATTTCTAATGTTTGTGGATGAAACTATCATGAGGCCTGGTAGAAAGAGGATCCAAGTGCAGCAAATCAGATGTCAGATCTCAAGACTTGGTAACTGTTCTGCAATGGCAAGGGTGTGCAGCCATCTTAACGGAGGTTCCAAACCGAAGGGAGCACAGATGTTCAGTTCGGGGACTGAGTAGGGTGCAGGGAACAAGTGAACAACCGTTGTACACTTCGCCGGAGATGACAAGCAATGTTTCCCATGATGCACTGCGCTCCCTCACTTTACAGACTCGGCAAGCAGATAAAAATGATAAAGCCCGAGTTCATATATGTTTTCTAAGTTACGTAACCTGCACAACAACGCCACAATAAATTATAAATGATATTTTAAAAAATAAAGTTATAGATTACTACAAACAAATGGTACGCCAGAAAGTTAAATTTGTGATGTATTGCTAGTAGCCTGCTGCTGTGTGACTTCGCTAAACTTATGAGGAATGTTTGCTGTACAAGTGAAGCCCGTGTCACATAATGTAATTGTATTTTGTAATGCAATTAATATCTTATTTTGGTGAAGACCAGAAGTAAGGAATGCGCAGATGATGTCGCAGGGTGTTCCGAACGGAGGAACTTAAGCTACGTAGGGTACTCCTTGTGTAGGGAGTAGAGAACAGGGAGCAGGGAGGTTGAAGTGCACTGTGGATCGGAACGCAACCGTAGAGCATGCTCAGATGCAAACTACTGGCAATATGAAGCAGGAGAAGAAGAAGTAGAACGGGGAGGTCTGCACATATTCTTAGGGAGAGTGAGGCGATTGCATCCTCGTGTCTTAAAAAAGAGGGTTCCCGGTTGTATGCATGGAATGGAAAAGGTTGGCATTTGCAGAGCTATTCACTTTGGGAACCTTTTTAAAAATGTCCACCATACTGTATTAGGCTCCTTAAATGACCTAAACATGTGCCCGTGTAAATAGGGCCTAAAGCTAGGAGGGGACGGGTATGGCTATACTAGCTAAAGTTTTAACTGAACTAGAACACAAAATCCTCATACAGTTTACAAAGACCATTTGAAGGAACAGTACACCATATAAATCATAAAAAACATTCATTCTGAATTCAAGATCGCTTGACAGAAAGCTGAGAGTGATGAATGAAAGTGGAAAAAAAACAAACACCAGAAACAAACTAAATTCAACACAACCAATAACTAACAGATAATGTTGCAATCTAGTGTTGACGTTCTGATCCGTTAACGATGGGAGCTCTCAGTAATACTACACAACTTCTACAACAGTTGCTATGTTGCTACCCTAAATACATATCATCTTATTAACTGGAATATTTTTTTCTCAACCACATAAGCAAAACTTTTCTGTTTAAAATCCCAAACTAACTTTTTTTTTCTGGGTAAAAATAGCAAGTATGGATAAAATTTCTTAAATAAGTTGAAGTTAAAGCTCAAATATGTAAGATACAATGACATTTATTGGCACTAATAGCAAACTGCAACAAACCTCACCTTACCTTTCTAAACTTATAAACTATGAATACCCATTTAAAAATGACAAATCTTCTATCAAAAGCCAGTTTTTCTAGTTTATGGTGTGTCTCATCTATGACAAATGTGGCAACAAAACGGTTGAACGGCCAAAAAGGTGACCCCAAGCCCCCCAAATTAACAAGATAAGCTACAAATGATTTACAATTTAAATCACTGCACAAAATCCTTCTCTTCCCAGACTCCCATGCCATTAATAGGCCATTAAAAGCCTTTTACATAAAACAGAGCAATGGAAATGGAGCAAGCTTTAAAGTGCGCTCCACCTGCATAAATGACTGTTTACAGCACAATGGTAATGATGAAAGAACAATGATTCAAAACTTGATTTTAATTTCCATTTAATCCAAGTATCTAATGACTCATGAAGATCCAGCATTTCTGTGGATGTTTGGATGAGTAAGAAAAAACAGATGGCGTGTGCAGCCAAGAAGTCAAGGAGACATCTCTCCTGGTATAATTGAATCTCATCTCTCATGCAAATTGCAGGAACACAAAGCTTCTCTACAGCAGGCTCACCGTGCAATTTTGAGTGATCATTTTGCACACTCGGATAGAAACAATGTAAAAAACGACACAGCATTATTGCGGTACTCCACCATCTCAGCTTATTAAATGTGAGTCAGCTCAAAATGTTCAAGTCATCTCATTAAACAAAAATGTGCAGGATTACTTGCACAGACATCGCCTCAGGTTGAGGCAACACAAAGACAGATGGAAGCACGTGTTACATTTACTCCAAAACATTTATTGAATAACTTTGAATGCTTTAACAACACTTATAACAATATCAACATAAGAACAGTGAATTAAGAAGCGGCCGACATGCCATGGGATGCGTTTTATTTTTTACCTGCATTATTCAACAAATACTCAATCCAATGGAATGCTTTTTCATTAACAGGATAAAATTATGTTTGTGAGATTAGCCTGAAATTTAAATTCAGATGCACTTGATACCCATGAACAGGGAATGAAAACATAAAAATATCAGGATTAGCTCTGCCTGAAGCGAAAACTGAGGAGGACATTATTTCATATTTTTGTCCGTCTGCTGACATAACTTGTAAAAAAAATTAATCAGACGTTACAGTCAAACAGTTTCCCAGCAGTCCTTTCACTAAATCGTCTTTTATTCCTCATTAAGTCATTTTGTGAATGATAACTTTTTACTTGTACTGGGGAATTTTTAAAGTAATGCAACTCTTAATCATGTACAATTTTTGGGTAGTCTACCTATGTCTCGATGCAATAATATTATTTGTACCACTGCAGGCACTTCCCATTGGACTAACTCTGAGATGCAGTATGACTAATCACCTTGTTGCACCTGTGAACTACCTTATGCTTGTGAGATGCAGTGTTTATTGGTGGCATCTGTTGTGATGAGACTGATTCAATAATACAAAGTGTGCATGTACTCAATTATAACCAAATCCTCACTAAAAAACAAGACTATCAGCCCATCAGTTGTCAGTTAGCTGCTCCCTGGACAGATCTCTCCCTGGATAGACCCTTGATTTATTTTAGAGAATTTAACTCCAAAACAGACCCAATGGAACCTTCACACAAGGTTTATCTTTTTTGGATGGGTTTTAATGTGAAATTCCCAGCTACAAGTGCTCCATTTTCTTTGTTTGAGATATTAAACTTATTGGAATAACATCTTTCAGAAGATTCTGTAGCCAACTATTTTAAGGGTTAAGGGTTTAAGGGTTAATCACATTGTAGGGCTGTCACAATTATTACAATATTCGTCAATCGCGAATATTTTTCTTATTCGCGATTACCGCTTATCCAGCATTAAAACGTCAGAAATGATGCAGCAGTCCTGCGCAAGGCATCAGTGGCAACGTGTGAGCACACAGCTGTGGTGTGATGGCTAGCGAGGCTAACAGAGAGGAGCATTAAGAATATGATTTGGTTCAGAAGCCACATACACGGCATGGCTTTGGACACATTCTGGTTTTAAGCCGAAAGGTAAAGTGGAGCCCAGTAACCCAGAGGAAGCAATTTGTAAACTTTGCCGTAAAACAGTCCCGGTCAAACCCGCTAATACTACAAATCTGAAGCAACATCCGTACAGCCACCATCCACAGCAATACGCCAAACTACAGTGCATAATGTGTATTATTAAAGCTAATCATACTACAGTTGAAATTAAATGAGAAATACTTTAATTCCAGCGGGAAATTTAATGTTGTAGTAGTTTTTTTCCTTTTTTTTTGTTGTAGAATAAAGAAAAAATAGACAATATATTCGTCAATCGCAATTATTTGTCTGACAATTAATTGTCTCCAGAAATTCCTAATCGTGACAGCCCTACCACATTGCACAACTTCCATGCTTTGGTTTCAAAATAGAAACTACTTTAAGTTGACTCTCTCTTTCGGGAATAAAGCCTCGCTGGAAATGTTGCTCTACATATGAGAGGCACGCAGCTTCACACCCTGTCAGTGGTAGAGTTAAAGTTTTAAAAATCAGATGAAGTTAACAGAAAGTGCCTTTTGACGTGTCGAATTTCGAAGCAACTTAATGCGATCATGTCCATGTCACCTCCAAGCCAGCACTGAGTTTCAGCATGCAGGATGGTGGACAGCTTTGGTGGCAGAGAGCCAGCAGCTCCAGCTCCAAAGCAGCTGAAGATGAAAAGGAATGCACAAAAGAAATATGCAAAGCCCTCAGTAAATCCTCCCAAATGATTCAGACACACCGCGTCCAGCCACCACGGAGCAACCCAAATTCCTTGTGGGAGTGTTTAAAACCATCCAAATGGTCTTTGATGTGCATTTTCACCCATGCGTTTGAAAAGACACACATGAATATTTATCACATTAGCTTATGAAATGCTTTATTCAAATTTAATACCAAAAGGTTACATTTGCACAATGTTTTCTCACATGGGGATTTCCCCTCAATGAGGGAAGTCTTTTTTACACTTCTTATTTACATTTATAGACTACTCTCTGCTTTATAATGAGTCAACATGGGTCAGCTTCTCTAATGAAGTTCTGAGACACAGAAACAGTCCAGATTTAATATTTCAGTCCAAAACAACCCAGAGAATTTCCAGTCAAAGATGTTTCGCTCTCTCCAGGTAAGATAAAAAAAATGCAACAAGAATTTAAAGAAGAATGTGACCAAAGGCTAATTTTATTTGCAAGTTAACACACTGGCTGATGATCTCAGAAGGACTACTGCTGCCTTCCAGCTCTCTGCAGCTCTTCGTTCTGGTGGTGAGAATTGCTTCTCATGACCTGTCCTGAACTTAAATCTGTTTCAAAATACCAAACAACCTGGTACTTTTAAGCGCAAAAGCTCAGAGAAATGACTTCTGGTATTTTAGGGAGGTTTTTTTGTCAATCAGTGTTTGAAGTGTGCAGGAAGATTTTCACATCTATTTTCAAAAACTGCACTGTCTGGTAGGGTGTGGAACAATACACACCTCCTACAGAGGGCAAAACCTCAGTGTGCTGACTGTCAGGAAGCGCATCAAAGGAGGTTTATGGATGTAGTGAAAGAAATGAAGGTATTTGATAAGGTGGAGACAGATTGTTTGCTATGGTGACCTCTTAAAGACACACTACAGAACTTTTGTAGATTTTCTTAGCGACATGCTCCCCTGCTGACAGCTAGTTAAGCATCCAGCTTGCATCCTAACTTTACTCTGACATCTCTCCAGCCAGTAAAACCTTTCATACCTTTCATATTTCGTTACCTATTCCAAATCTTCTCCCACTCTCATCTTATCTCCTGCTCTGTTCTTTTCTTTCCTCTGTTCCTCCGATAATGTCTTCTTGTGTTCTTTGCTGAATCTACCACAGTGCATGTTTAAGATGCCCGGTATGTTTATATCCGCATGTGGCGGTGTGTGAAACAAAACTGAGCTGCAACGTCATGTAGCGTCCTGGAAGAATAAGTGCAGTTTCCCAGTCTCCTTCGGAAGCTGCTGTGCAGTGACGGCACATGATAGATGCCACTGAGGCATCAAACCAGTCAGGAATGCCTTTTTTTTGGGTATTTATTGATTTATCTTTTTTGTAGTATACCTTTCTCTATTTACTATTATTATTATTATTATTGTTA
>JBBBVT010000015.1:2924452-2940271 GCA_037177035.1 Craterocephalus eyresii
TACCTCAATAAATGTTTTTTAGAATCCCTGTGGTGGTAAACAAAGACTTGGCGGGGTGATTCGCCAGTCTCTCCCCTACCCCCGGTGTCTATGACCTGGAAACAGCACTTGCAACTTTCGGATGGGCAGACCCGAACACATCAAGCAAGAACAAAACCTGCTTTACGGCACTCAGACCCATTTACAACCGAGCAGCTAACAGTGCTAATTTAGAGCAAGTCAGAGCCAGACTAAGCATCGGTTGATTGACTTTCCACCATCTAAACATCAGCTCCTCTAACCTGGCTGTACACAGCCAGACACCGACTCTGCCGGACCAGAGCGAGGAACCGATTCACGTAGTTTGCATCAGGGGTTGGAGCCGGGTTACCTGACCTACACAGACGTGTTATAAAACCAGCGGCACAATGGATTAAAAACAAACCGGGCCAAGGAAGAAACCTCTTATTTCGGACTTGAAGAGTCCCACAAAAAGAAGGTAACAATTATTATCCCTTTTTCTAGCTGTGCTGTCTGTTACTCAGTCTCATAAGCAGCAGGAAACTCTCCCTCACTGTGCTGGGGTGAAGCGACACACCGAGTTACACACCACGGGCCGCCCCGGTGCCGAACAGCCTCAGTAAAACACCAGTCACATCTACAAAAAGAAATAAAACTCATATTCTTACCTGCGATCCGCCCGCACCAGATAAAATATAATCCATGGAATATTTACCCGCAAATCGCGGGTAAAACGGCCACTGCAGGACAGACAGGACTCTGCTGCTACCAACATAAAAGGCGTACAGCAGCAACAACAAGCTAGTAGAGGCTCAGAAACATATTCAGGGATCAGAATAGAGAAGAGACGGGCAGAGAAGACGTCTGTGTTCTGTGGGGGTGTAAAGGCCCATTTATGCTTGACGCAGGTGACGGATACGCACACGCACAGAAAGTTTCGTCCGTTTTCTGCTTCAATTCCGTGCGTTTTTGGTGCGTTTTCAGGCTCCTTGCGCATCTGTCACTCGACGCAGACGACGGAGTAATGCCACCAGAAACCGCGGGGTCAGTGTTGAGCATAGTGGAGCAGAAACAAACCAGGGAAGAAGAAGATAAACAGGAAGAGGAAACCATAGAAGAAGAATGAAGACGGCGAAAAAAACATTAGAAGTTGCACAAGCTTTTGAAATAAAGCTACAAGTGTTCAGGGAGTGTTGGTGGTTAGAATCAACTTAATACGGCAACCGGCGTCTGAAACTAACGTCGTATCGCAGAGTTTATAATAAACTCAGCGCTGTCACTTAGCGGGGGTTAGCCATAGCGACAGAAACGACACATGCTAGCACGAAGGCAGCGACGCATGAAGATGCTTGGAACGGACGTCTCAAATTATGTACGTCAGGGAGCAGAAATGTGCCTTAAGGGGGGGGACAGTAAGCTGTCAAATGAAACCAGTAGGGGGAGCTCTCAGGTAGAGTTGCATAGTTCTGCTTTAAAAGAAGAAAAGAAGAGAAATTGATCAATAGCTCCCGAACTGAACCAACTCCAAATCATACGGTGGCAAAATGTGTGACATGGATGTTATGTTGTACGGTGATTAAACTTGTCCCTTACAGCCTGATCCCATAACATTTGTACTGGGTCACATGGAACCCTTTGGATTGCAAACCCAATAAATGTGTTCCATCGGTAATAAGAGGGGGCATGAATACCTTAAATCTCCACATAATATATAATACATGTTGTAAGAATTGACAGTCTCCTTAAATATGTAGCTTTTTGCTCGGTAAGAGGACAGGCGTTAGAAGTAAATCTCCCCGTGGATCTCATCTATGGTCCAACAGCCACAAAGTTTTTCATTAAGAGAACTTTGGACTTCTGTGCTCTGAATCTTTCCTGTTTTCCCGTTTCTGTTACTATCTGTTATTAATATGCACCTTCTGAAATGCAGATCTTATCAGAGGCAGATGTGCATAATCAGAGACTGATGTAACTGTTCGGGTGATCATCTGGTAACTTCGTTGAGCAGAGAAGATAAAATGTCATCAGGAAGTGTCAGAATCAGTTCAGCAGATGACAGTGACTGATGGATGAGGCGTACCAATCAGGTGCTCCCAGCCTCCTCTACCTCCTCCTGTTGGCAGGGAACTTTGCGACTATAACAAACAATTTTCACGCAGCCGGGATGCTAAAGTGTCTCTCACAACACAAAATCCGTCAGAATTCTAAAGCTCTGAGATACTTAAACAAACAGTCGAGCAAAATCCATCTTTCTGACAGATTCATTTCCAAAAGCCCAAAATCCCCAACTGGGTTTCTGGATGAACTTCTGAGCAGTGCCCGCATGGGAAGGAGCGTGTCCGTGTGTGTGTGTGTGTGTGTGTGTGTGTGTGTGTGTGTGTGTGTCGGGTAAAGAGAAAGAGCATGAGGATGAAGTATGAGTCATTCGATGCAACATATGAACTGTGGCACAACCAACTTTATTTCTACTCTTAAACAGAAAAAGACTATTTTTTTAATCTAATGCGCCTCTTATAGGACTAAACTTATATTTAATGTCACTGAATTAAAGCAATCAGTCTGAACAACAGAATTCCTCCAAGCTGTCTCTCAGCCCCGTGTAGCTGTGTATGAAAACTCTGGTGCTAGTTTACATTAAAGAATTACACCCCAGGGGCAAATGGACCGAATCACCTCAACTCTGCAGTTACAGCCATGTGAGGCGGTACAGAGCACAGACAAGTCTAGCCGGACCTTTTACACAAACGTGCAAATCCTCCAGACATCCTTCCATTAATTAACACCCGATGAGTCTTCTCTTCTGTCAGATTTAACCTTGTCACATTCTGCTTTGGTAATGCTGGTCTAACAGCTCCACCAACGTTTGAAGTCAGACATTCACACTTAATTCTTTCATTTTTCAGTCTGAGATTTCCTTCTCTTTGCCCTTTCATGCTGAAGTGAAAAAGAAGTCTTGATTATGAGAGTATACATGACGAGAGATGGATATATTTCTGTAGCTGACCACCTTGCTCTTTTGTTATTTACATAGAATAAAATAAACCAAAAAACAAACTTAATGAGAAGGCTAGGCGTTGTTCCTGTGCTAAAATATTAACGTTCCCCACACTGTAAAATGTAACATGGGTTGTAACAAAATCAATCTAATTTAGTTGTTATTTATACTAATCTGAAATAAATAATTTGATCTTTGGAGAGCAAGGACACATGACATTGTCGCAAAATTAGCCTTTTCTTTCTGGCCTCCACAGACATCCTTTTCACCTTCTCCCTTCGTTCACCCATTGCAAAGTTTTGATTGAAGAGGGGGAAAAAGTAGCACAAAGCGGGATCCTCCGTGTTTATAGTTGGGGAGCTGTGAAGCAGTGCTGCAGGTCATGTGATTGCACGAGAGACGGATCCTCTTCTGCAAAGTTAAATGTCTGCTTTCTGCTGAGGGCAGCCCCAAGAGAGCATCAAGCAGAAATGATCCATTATTATTTGTGTCAGGCTGATATTTGGTCAAAAGCTACATAATATCCCTTTAAGTTCAACAGTGTCCTTCAGCAGGGTTCTTTAAAAATAAACCTTATTATTGACTTAGCTTTCATAGTGGATCCTGTCCTATAAAAAGCAAACGTAGGCCTAGTTCACACGACAACTCGCAACCAAATTATTTCCCACTGAAAAACTGCGTTGACACAATGCAAACAATGTAGTACACATGCCAGGCCTGTAGGTGGCAGTGAAAACTATGTTTCACCAACAGGCCCCATGTTTAGGCTAGTTACTATGTCCTTTTTAAACTGGAAAACAGCATCTTTGCTGGGAACATTCCTGCTGAATGATGAGCAAGATTTTTTTAAGAGGCCAAATAACTTGAAACGACATAGCAGCACCAGAAAAACACAGATGTCCGCCATGTTTTTGTTACTTTCCTTACGTGGCTGGATCATATTCAGGAGCCTTCACCTTGGGTTTACACAGTTCCGCACCATCCCACATTGTGATAAAAAATTCCACTCTGGAGCCCTTTGCGGTGTTGCAGGTCTCCCCGACACTGCATTGTCATGTGCAAGGGAGGACAGATCGCAACACAAACGTTGTGTCTTGCTCCTTCTGCATTGTCATGTAAACCTGCCGTCAGCCTCGTTGGCTGTTGGATTTATAACGGTTTATAAATCCAACTTAGTTTCTCGTCACTAAAGCTGATACACTATTTTTATTTCTTTTTGCCCGCCCAAGTTTTAAAAAACTTACAACTAGATTTGAAAAATTTCTAAGAGGTGGAGCACGACCTGATCTCGTTACACTTTAATGTCACATTTACGTCATAACCCGAGAGTAGAACAATGCAGTTTGTGCAATTTAAGGAGCAGCCTGTTCGACTTCAAACTACCGTACAGTAGCTCCGTTAGCAAAGCTCCGAATGTTATTGATATGAGAATTATGGATGAGAAACTGAACCTTATGCTTGGGGAGAACAGCCGCTCTGTTGTATTTGTTTTCGGCATATACACTTATAAATAATTCCTAACAGGACCATTAAAGTGTTAAAATGAAAAGAAAATATTCTGTATTTTTTCCCAAACTTGTATATCAGGAAACAGCCAATCATCAGAGAATATCTTTGAATTGTCAGACCCTGAGATCTAATCAGGCCCTCAAAGATGTTGAGGCATATGTGACCTTTAGCTCTACGGGTGATATAGATTTCCATTTGAAACACCAGTCCAAAGCCAGCTGGACACAAACGCTTTGATTTGGACCCAGCAGAAACTTTACTGCCCATGTTTCAACCTGGACTCCCTTGAAAATATCTGAATTATTTCTGCTTTGTGTCCAGTAAAGAATGGCCAGGCAGAGAAATGAGGTCCACAACCAGTCAGAGGAATTTGCTCCCAGCTGATGGCATGATGATAAACTCTAACAACCCTGAGAAGATAGATCCCACACCCAATCTAACCACCTCAACGGAGCAGGAAGGGTGGGGTCTCTGGGCTTTGATCTAAACCATTTGGAGCAAATAAGGGGTCCCAGTCTCAGTATTTCTCAGTCTGCTGTAAGATGTGGCTCATACATGAAACCCTGACTCTGATAAAACTGCATTGTTAAAATCCAGAGTGAGATACCGCTGCTGTGGACGCGAGGGGAGAAGATGGCAATTAGAGAGAAAGTAATTAAAAATGAGGACGAACAATGGAAGTGTGAATACTTTTGATGTATTAAAACTTCACTTGTTCTACTTTAGAGAGTTCACAACATCAATTTTACATTTGAGGCCCTTCTCCCCACTTTGTTTCTTCTTTATGTATTCATTATTTGCATAACACTTTAATTAGAGCTCAAAACAAATTGCATTTGGTCTAAAAGTGATTGCATGGTTTGTTCCATCTGAACCTTCCACAAATTTTATGCATCGGCACATCAGAAATCTTAGTGCTGCTCTGCTCTGAGGTCAGTAAAGGTTATCATCAAAGAGATGCCGTAACCCGCTTTGATCCCTCTGCAGTGACAGACAAAGTTTTTCTCATTTCCTGAGACACCACAGTGCATTTAATCAAGTTTGGATTAGAATTCATTTGGAAAAAGGCCCAATGAGGCGTAAGAACTAAAGTCATTAGATCAAGCACTCAAAAACAGCAATTAGGACCACAAGATGAGCCAGAGAGATGGAGTATTATCATGTTTTGTCTGAAAAGCACAGAGCAAATAAAATAAATCTTACCTGTAAATGGGATCCTGCATCACCATCATCTTGCTCTCATCCCATGTCCACTCCTTTTTCTGTAAATAAAACCAACAACTTCAGATTTCTGGAAGGTTTATTCAAGCTAAGAGGATCCTTATCTACATTTCTATTTCTCTCCTTTGTTTGGCCATTTCATTAAATCGGTCTTTCAGTTTAAGGTCACCGTCAGAATGTCAACACATGGCCACACAGGAATTATTCATATTGATTTCTGTCTCCACAGACTGTTTTTGTTGACCCACATCATTCAAATCTCTCCCATCTCTGGCCCGTCAATGCCTCCTCTGTTCTCTGGTGTGAAGAGATTTCCGACCGGTACACTTGACATTTCAGAGCACGGGGACAAGGCGCAAAATGAGACAAAAAGAAAAAAGAAAGAAAAAAAAACAGCGGAGGGTTAATCAGAAAGCTATTGACTGGCTTTAACTCCCACCTGCCAATTTATTTTCTCTTTGAACTTTCAATTATGGCCCTTGTTTCCCCAACTGCACTCTTTTTTTTTTACGTGTTAAACTGATTTGAAAGTTTGGAGCTGAAGCCATTTCCATACACCAATCATTGAGTGAAAGCTCCGGAACTTACTATACGTCTTCAGTATAACGTTAGAATGCCTCACTCAACTCAGTTTCCTGTATCATCTTATTATTATTTGCATGATGAACCATTTTCCCTTTTATCTCATCACTAGCAGCAATCTTTGCTTTTTTCATTTCACATGTCCTGCAACCCAGGCCCGGATGTGGCGAAACATTTATGAATGGATGGAGAAAAGATGTCAAGTAATGCGTGAAATGCTGACTTTCGTAATAATATGAACAGAGAAAGTGGAAGAGTCGAAATAGCAGAGATAACGATAGCTTGGCTGCAGAGAATAAACCACTGAGGAGAAAACAACTATGGTGCACACACAAAGCTGAGCCTGAAAGAGGTATCCACTATTTTCCTTACTGTAAGAAAAAGGTAGGGAGATATATAATTCTTTATGTTCTGGAACCGGAAAAAATGAATTTGTAATTTGTAATGAAATGAGGCATCATGAACACAGATGCCCTAAATACATGAAATCCCAGGTTTTACTTGAAGATAAAACTTTACAATAAACACATTTTACCAGCGCTGTCGTATTACCACATGTCCCCCACAGGAGAGTACAACGCAGGGCCACATGATATAATGGGGAAGTCTTCAAGTTATTTTTAAAGCCAGAAATAGTTACTCTGTGGAGAATTTAGCTAAAATATGAATAAAGTCGAAGTGAATGAAGTTGTTGGGAAGCCTGATTAGTTACCTCTGTAGAGCCCTGCACTGTTCTCCTGCTGTCATGTTTGACACCTGGGTGGCACATAACTGATAGACAGACACTAGAATGGGATTCTGGAGCTGCTGGTGATACATATATCCAAAATCTGGGATGTACAGAGCCAGGATCATCAGCAAACCTCCAGAGTTTGGGAGAGGAGGGAATGAAATGACCTCCAATGATTGACACAAACATGCTGGCTGACCTTGAACAACTCCTGGTTGAGGAACTGGATGCCTGCACGGTTACTTGTGCACAGCATGAGGACCTTATACGCACCTTCCATGCTACTGATAATCCAAAAATCACAATTTGATTATATTGTCTTAATCGATTATCAGAATAATTAACAATCGATTATCGATTAATCATTCACATTTTCTACATTCAAATTCAATATTTATAATAATCTATATACAAATGAAGTGAAACTAGAAAAAAATCTAGTGTGTTTCCTTATTCAGATTTTCATTAAAAGCTGAACAATTCTTGTGGCAGTTAAATGGGATTCATTCAGTGGTTACACTGGAAAATATGTGCTTACATGCAACTTCAGCACCAGTCTAAAGATGCACATTTAACTGATTAAAAGATCATTTAATTTATTAAAATCTTAACGATCGATTCATCAATCTTCAATTAATTGATTTTTTTAAAAATTGTATTTCTGTTGCAGTGATGTTGATAGGTCAATGTAGTGAGTCCCCGGGACCCACCGGTGGCAATATGAATGGGTCCTTGTGAAATTCAGCGAGTCCTTAATCCAAAAAATGTTCATTTCCATTTCTTGTATTCTTCTATTACCTAAATTGTAGCATTAAACTTCTTTGACGGTGGTACAGTAGAAGGAGGCTTTATTTTAGTGCTGTCAGTCGTTAAACTTTTTTAATCGCGAAGGTTAAAGTTAACTCATGTTTTAGATATCAATCACATTATTAATCGAATTATATTTAAAAAATCTTTTAATTTTATCTATTTCATTTCATCATGTCTTTTAGGAATATGTTTGTCACGATCTAAAGCTCATGTAAGCTGTTAGGAAGTCGACATGGATTGGAAAACATAACAAATCCTGATTTGTTTAGTTTTTTTATGTTGATGTTTGATGTTATAGCTGTCTTTATAAGAGGTTTACTGTGAGAGTTGTGATTGCCGAGCTACCTTGAATGCGTCCCAGGGCTGCAAAGCATTCTGTCTGACAACACAGGTTAAGGGTGTTTTCACACATATTTGGGTCGACCCGGCGCCGCACCAGCAGTGAAAAGTTTCCAATGTTCACTTTTCAACTAGTACGGCTCCGTTTCACGTCTTTTTTATCACCGCGAAAAGCAGTCGCTCCACTGACTGAGCGTTGTGTTTCCATGCCAACTAGATGGAAGCAGACGTGTAATTCCAGCCGCAAATAAAGCCGCTGAGTTTTAAAACGTAATACAATTGAGATTTTGCAGCTACGCCGTTTGTTGCTGATACTGATGTTGGTAGTGGTACTTTATACACAATATGTCTATTTCATATTTAGCGGGCGAAGGACGCACGGCTGCATGTGGAGAACCATGTTATCCTGCGCTGAAGGCGTCTGATGGGGACGTTTAACTGACAGCAGTACTTTATTTATTTCATTATAGCAAACCCCTACATAGTAAACCATCGATACGAAAGAACATACTATTAGAAGTAGAAACTTGAGTTTACTTAAGATGAAGTTCCTATTTTAAATTGTTGGAAGGAAATCCGCAGTGACAGGCTAGTTGTTTTGGAAGTGGCTAACCTAGCATAGCGATGTCGTACGAGGATCTGCTAGCAACAAAGTTTCTTTTACTTGTTACTTCGATGTCGAACACGCATTGTTCTGCACAAATATAGGCTACTTTTTAAGGACGCATGGATAGTAAGTTTAAATGGATATGATGTTGTATGCCGACCAATTCCCAGGGGTTGTGTTGTACTGTAGCAAAGACAACTGATCACATGATTTGACCTTGGAGGTGGAGCTCAAGTGGACGCCCAAAACAATAATTCCAACTTGTTAATGACGTGTATTCCTGCAGTAACATGAAGCCATGTGGTACAGCTGCTAACGGTTGTTTTGGTGGTTTTAGTTGCAACGCTGGGAGGATGACTTCAGTTCAGAAACCAGAGGAACATCTTCTCACTATATCTATTTTCTGCAAGTGAGCCAAATTCTCGTTATAAAGATATGACCAGGTTTATGACAACTGGGCTTCTGTTTTCTAAAATAAAGCACATGTAAGTTTTAACACATTACAGTGATTAGGTTATTAGAGACTGTACAAACTGAACTCAGAATCATAAACTATGTGAGATTTCCTGAGGAGAACATAAATATTACATGTGCATCACTTTGTGAGTAAAAAGTTGGGCTCATTCTGCACATCTTCACCTTCACAGAGGAACGATTGGAAACACCTGGATTTCTAAGAGAAATTCCTTTTCTTTGTCCTCCATCATTTTTAACTGGATTTCCTTCTATGCATCAGTGTTTATGAGCTGCACGGTTCTGTATGATTATGTGAGCACAGCGGCTGTTATATGAGGCACATTTCCAGATGGGATTTATTGGATGAACATTGCCTGCAGGTGTGTGTGTGTGTTTAGTTGTGATTATTGTTTCAGCTTTTGAGCACAGTAAAACTCTTCTCATGGATTCAATCTCTATTCATTGTTAGCATCGTTTCTGAAGTGTACAGTTTGTTGTTTTAGCAAAGATTATTTTAACCTCCAGGATTCCCTCATCCGTGAGGCTCAGCAGAAGGCACTCTGCAGAAGAAGGCTGTTCTTCCCAATCTTTCCTCATCTCTGAACTATCTCAGCTGTTTTCATTTCCGCTCCTTCCTTGGTTTCGATCACCCTGGAGCCCTTTGTCCTCCCTGGCCATCTCTCCATTCTCACCTTTGTTTGCCAGCTAATTTAGAAGAAGATCAATCAATGACTGTCTACTACACAGAGGGATACAGGAAACAAATCGGACTCACCCTGATGAGTTCATGATGATGCCATTGTCTCTTGTACAGAAAAGATCCACAATTTTTATTTTTCGGTTAAATGCACACAAGCACTAAAGCATAGCAGGTTGAGCTAACCACCTGTAGTTGGGACATTTTCTGGAACTGCAGCAGGTTTTGCTACAGAAACTATCCAAGCTATCAACCGAGTTGATAAGCAGGGTCTCATCATGGATCAAAAGGTCCCTACTTCTAGCCAACAACAGGTGTTTGGGTGACTTGTGGCCAGGGTTTTAGTTTTAAGTCTCCACAGTAGTGAACACCGACCTACCAGATGAATATCTGGTAAAATATGACATTTAGCTGTGAAATCAAACATCAAGCACATTTAATGCAAAAAAGAAAAGAACTCACTTTTTTCTTTTTCCTCAAGGTCACCTTGACGCCATCTGTAGACACCACAAGGTTTACTTTTTTCTTCTTGATGTTTTTCACCTTGAATTCATACTGCGGAGACAAGACAAACACATTTTCATTTTCAGATGGCTTCTTATGGAGAGAGAGAAAGAATAAACTAAATGAAGTAAATAAGAGAGCAAAAGCCTTGAGCCGCTCCTCGTTTCATAATTTGCTGCTTCCAAGAAGGCAGAAATGCTTGGAATCTCTGTAAGTGGGCTTGAGCAAAGGTGCTTCATGATTGTGAAGGTCTTTCAAAGTTTTCCTCCCTTTTTACTCATATTGAGTCTTGAGGCAATTTCCTGATATTAGCCAGTTAGAAGGTGCGTTATTGGTTTACAATTCTTTGGCTGCTTCTTTAACAAATATCAACGATAACAGACTTTGCAGACGGTAAAGATGAGCTTTAACCTGACAGCAGAATGGTGTGCAGGGAGATTTTACATGAAGGAAACTGGTCGAAAGCTGATGAAAAGCATCTGAGAGTGATGTCCTTAAGAAACTGGAACTAATCCAGCAAAGACCTGACACAGGAGGTTAGAGACGCATCTGAACCTTAAGCTGATTGATCTGTTGGCTAAAGCCTCATCAGAAGTGGTTTCCATGGAAGGATGGATGTCAAGAAGACATTTTTAAAGCAAGGAAATGAGGAGGCAGTCTAAGTTATGCCACATGACACAAGAACTGGACTGAAAATAAGCAGCAGCAGGTCAGATGGAGCGATGGATGCTCCCCAGAGCCCAGACCTCAACATAACTGAAGCAGTGTGGATCCACAGAGGAACTCAGACCAAATAGTGGCTTTCAACCTTACTCAATGATAAACTGTATTTCCTTTTAGGTCTACATGTTGAATAAAAAGCTGATTTTGTTTGACAGTTTGTTTAGTGTCAATCATTTGACAGCTTTAACACCAAATAAATAACAAAGTTATTAAAGGAGTCCTGTTTTTATATTCCGATGCAACAACAGTCATATATGCAGTGAGCTGCATGCCTCTCCGGCAATCCTCTGCATACTGATGGCTTTGTGACTGAGTGGGACATGACTGAGTGCTGCAGCATCACCTGTCACAGCAGCCTGCTGCAGTTACCATCTGTATGTCTGTTCCTGTCTGTCTGCCTGTCTCAGTCCGGCTGATGGGAACTAAAAATCTGCTAAAACAAATCCTTGGACGGAGGTGGACTAAAAAGGCGACATCTAATGACACCACTCTGTTTTCTTTGTTACATGGAAGTCCTTCAGCTCTGAGAAAGTGATCATGAACTGTCATGTGGCTGTTTTGGCAGAGCAGGAAACACACCTGATAATCATACACTGCTGCTACATAAAAAAAAAAACTTATCACTGTCGGTGGGTTTGCTTTTGATCGCCTCTAAATGAAACCCGACAGAAAGACGTCTCTTTCTCTCACCAATTTCCTGCTGCTACCTTTCTTATCTCCGACTTCTATTGATTTTGTTAGTTTTTCAAATTTTACTTATTTTCACTAACAAGCTAAATTAAAATTCCTTGTCATATTTTTCCACCAATGCTTGTGTTTTTTAGAGAATTAAACAAATAAAGGAACCAAAATTTTCAGAATTCAGCAGCAACTTTTGTGAAAAACATTCTTCTGCCTGCGAGTGGACAGGATTACGTCATCCTGAGGTGGTCTCCGTTGTGGTTGGCTGGTGCTTAGGGGCCTATCTGCTTCTCATCCTTAGAGGGGTGAGACTGTATTTGCACAATCACTAAACACAACTCATGTTGCACACACACACAAAGCTAAACTCATACTTCTAATTAGGCATCCACGCCATATCAGCCTCAACATCAGTATCAGCAAATGTTAGTAATGTTTTAGCACATCAGCATCGGTCTGGGACGATATTAAACAATTAAGAAGTTTACTTCCGGCTGTTTGTGCGTCAGGAGGAGCTGGGGTATTTGTTTGGGCGTGTGACCGTGATAGAGATGCAACATTGTGCGATGTTTAATGGAAGCCATGTCAGCGCCGTGTTCATTTTTTACAATGTTAGAAGAAGAACCTTGAACAACATGCAAAACTTCCAAAGTCAAAGTAATGCAAGGACGACGCTTGAGCTTCCATGTGATCTTACATTTTGTTCAAAATATGATGTCTTAAATTTTAAAAGATATATATCGATATCAGTAAATATTGGTTATCAGCCTTTTACAACAACATTAATATCGGTATTAGTCCAAATGTTTATATGAGTGCTTATTTTCATGTTCATGTTTTCATGCATGTGCTCCTGATGATTGTCTGCTGACTCTTCTTACACAGACTTACAATGTTTTCTATTTCTTTCCAGGAATAGAAGCTCTTTGTCTCAAATTGATCCGTTTGGGTTTGACTGTCCAGTTGTCGTGGCATTTTCTTTTATTTGATTCTTTATCTAGTTTTTCCTCTCTTCGTTTTCTCCTTTTTTTCTGTTCAAAACAAAGATTAGAAGCACTAAGATGATCAATCTGACAGTTGACTGTAAAATGTTCATTACCTCATATTAACAAGAGTAAGAAAAAACAGCGGTGATGAGAATGACTCATTTTTTAAGGACTCTGGTCCCTTCAGACTGGTGGGCTGACACTATGATGGCTTCCACATATATTAAGATGTAATGTTGTTACCTTTATATGCTGAAAGAACTGGCAGTTTTATGAGCAGTGGGCTGTTGAGCACGCAACATGGGTCTAGGAAACAGTTTCTATCCAGTCTGAGTAATACACGTCCATCAGCTAAACCTAATTATATGTGCAAAGTGAGACAGAGTCCACAGAATACTAACTCACTGAATTAGTCATGGTGCAGACGAAGCTTCTCAGCAGCACAAATAAGGTTTGTTTTTTGCAAAGTGATCCTTTAATCGTATTATCCTGTTGCAGTTTCTCTTTCAGTTGTTCTCTGTTGTCTGGAAAAATAGCATCCATGAGCACTAGAATACATCTTAATTAGCATTTTCTTGAAATCTTTATTCCTTAAATTTGCTGACAATTAGTGGTGAATCAGACTAATAAGAAACCCAGAATGCAAAGAAATCTAACAAAGAAATGTAACCATTCATAGTTTTCCTCATATGCAGAAGAAAGTTAACTGGCTGCAAGACAAAGGTCAGAAACGCTCATGAGTCAGATTGAAAGTTTGGTTAGTAAGAATGTAATTATGTGCTGTGATGCCGACTGGCTGCAGATGCAAGGTTTAAACCCCCTAAAGCCTAATAGACTACTTGACTGACCTGCACAAATGTGATTACTGCAGCCATTTCAAAGATTTCACGCAGCGTTTGACGGGCTGAGTGCGTGCCCAACACAACAACAGAGAGCACTTATCGCTAATAAGCCCGTGTGATAAAGCCTCGTCACTGAATCCGAATCAGCCACCGAACGCTCTCCCTGGTGCTTTCAGCTCCAATTCCAAAGCACAGCGGTGATAGGATTCATTACGCCGCTGCTGCATCCGTCTGAACTATATTACAAAACAAGCGCATGGAATTTCAACAACTTGTGCCAAAGGAACCGATGCACTTCAGGAACTGAACACGGATTCATTTCACAACACAGAAGATTTATTTAAGCTCTCTTTTTCCTAAATGCAGCGATGCCTTGATAGTCCTGGTTATGTGGTAGGACTGGTTTAATGAGCACAGATAACTGCTTCTAACACAGTTTGGGTCATTCGGTGTACCTGCAAATGTTGAATTCAATCCTAAAACTTTGTTCTTGTACTCTTTTTTGGTTAATTTAAACTCAATCATCAATCATATTTCATACAAGACACAATAAAAAAATACTGATTAACAGAGAAACTTTAATAAAACCATGTTTCTTTTGTATTAATCACTCATTGTTGACAATTTAATTTAATTAATCGTAATTGAATGTAATTCAATTTTTTAACTATTTAACTGAAAAACACTCAATCTAAATTTGATCCATTAAACTCAATTTTATTTAATTTTTAACTTACCAACTTAGTAAAATAATCTTTCATCGACATAACTAACTATTTAAGACATAAAGAGCAATTACAAAAATGATATAATTTTGTATTACCCCAGGAAAAATCAGATAAAGGCATGCAGGGATTTATTCTTGTGTGCAGCTGCAATTTGTTTCAGTAAACAGGATTTGCTTACGTGCAGCTGTTTGAACAAGGACCACTGGGGTATGCCAAGCAATGACAGGATATTAGTGTACATGCAAACAAAGGGAAATTAAATGAACACTCAATTCCAAGAATAAACTCATCCATCATGTGAATAAATAAGTGCCACAGTTGCAGCTACTACTTACTGATAAACTGCTCATTATTTCCTTTAAAGGTCCCTTCCTCCTGTTTACACTATCATCCATCATTTTAGGAGCATGGATGCCCATTCGCCAACACAACAGCATCCTCAGGTAATGAGCAAATAACAGCCTGCAGTAATGGTGATAACAGATTCACGGAAGGTTCGGAATTCAAAGAAAGATTCAAACAAGGCTTCAGCTCTGATGAGATGAATGAAAAGCGCCTGCAGAAAATGTTCAGTGCTTTCAGAAGGAGGTAAAGGTTCTAGGTCAGCTGACAAACAAACTATTCACGTTGATAGTGGTATTTTTGGTCCGCGTATTCTCCATCTATGAAGTTGCAAAAGTTTATGCAACCAAGACCAGTCCCTAAAAGTCCTAGGCTGGCTAACGCCACTTCAATGCGAGCATTGGTCTGGCCAAGAGCTGCAGGAGCACAGTTTCTCTGAAGGGACGGTTAGACCCGCCTCCTTGAAATGCCGCTGTTGGTGATTGGTCGAAGCTTAAATCAATCACAGCTTAACCTAATCACAGCACTCTTCTCTCTGACTTGTGTGCAGCCAGCGGGGCTAACAGACTCTTACTGAAGCCCGTCTTTCCCTCAAATAAATGCCTTTTCAGGCAAGCTCAAAATTAGTTGGCTCCCACTTTTTTGGGATTTTGGAAATCGGATAAATAGCCCTCTTGATCAGACTATATGGAGCTCGCGAAATGTAGTGGGCGGGACCTGATGAGATCAGCATCTTGACATGCAAATGTCTTGTTTTAAGCAGTACCTGTTAATAACATCATTTCCGTTACGGTAAATTGTTTTGCCCATGACTAGGGCTGGGCAATATAACCAGATTTTAAAAAAATATATCAAGATTTTGTCATACAAGATATATAATAGAGAATATTGTGTATATCAAGTGCTGGACGATTATGGAAAAAATAATAAGCAAAATTTATTTTGATTGATATTGAAATCACGATTAATGTACACGATTATTCATTGATTAAAAAAAAAAAAGATGTTTATTGAACTACCAAAACTCAACCTTGAGTAAAACTTCTTAAACAACTGGATATAAAGAT
>JBBBVT010000015.1:2959109-2969256 GCA_037177035.1 Craterocephalus eyresii
GTCCCGGCATCTCCAGGAGGAGTGGTATCATAGTTGACAGTATTTGCTGGATTTCTCCCCCATAGGCTCATCAGCTGACCCACCGCTCTGAGATGCACTACTGCGCTGCATTCAACTGTGAAATGGTTTTCTTCTCCGCTTCCTGCATCACTTGACGTTAGTCAAAGTGAGCAGTTAGCTCCACTCAGTTTGCGACAGAAGACCCCGTTGGAATAGATTTGCATGAAGAAGTCATTCTGCATTTCATGCTGGAAACCAAAGGGACCTGCTTTTAAACATGTTTGTCATATTCTAAACTCTTGTAAACTTTTCTAGTCAAGTTCAGCTTCTTCGCTTTCAACATATAAACATTGATTCCAACATATCTGAGCCTGAATCGAGGTATTCCATTCTCACCAGCTTGAAGCAACATGTGACTTATCCTGCTCAATTTACTAGGAAGAATGAAAGTATGAGCTCCTGTCCCGACACAAACACTGACGACAGCTCCTCATGCTCTACTGACCAAAAACCATTACTCATTATCAGAGTCAATTTTTTCTGGGACTTCAAGGGGCAGGCGCCACATCTTTGATGGTTCGCCCAGTGACAGGACCGCTAATACATCTTAATGAGTCTCAGAGCCTGAAGCTCCTCGGTGAACCCTGGGCTGGATGTTTTATTTCCACGCTGATGAGGGAAAAACAACACTTCTCCATATTGTAGATTTATCTTTGAGAAGACTGCATATGCCCCCACATTATGGGAAGAGATGACAAGGATAAACTTACAACCAAATCTAAACACTTTGGCAAGGGGGTGTTTGATCTGTAAGCATATGCACCTCATCATCAGGTCTGCCCCTTCCGCTGGGTAACCATTTGTGTATTACTGCAAACATGACACCACTTTTGTGTTTTGATGCTGGATGGTGTGTGTTGGGTACATTTCTAAGATGCTCCTGTCACCACATCTTTTATTTGTTGTTTCCGTTTTGATCTCCCAATGGATCTGGCATAGACTCAGTTTGGATATCCACAGGTATCAAGGGTTTTATTTTCCAGACACACACATCCATGAATCCATCCAGCGGTGTACAGTTGTGATAACGCTGCAGTGGCTGGTGTGAGAAACAGAAAGCATATATTGGTAGAGTAAACCAGCCGAGATCCACCATCTTCCTCATTGTGCAGAGTAGAGTGTGAAACAGTGCAGCAGACGTCCCGACACTGCATCACCTTCAACCTGCAATTTGCTTGCTTTTTTTTAGTGGGTAGTCACGTGCGCCGCTGGTGTGACTCCATAACAGCTTGTTCTGCGGAAGCGTGAAGCCAAATCAACACTTTCTCTGCATTTCCTGCCCAATCAATCCGAGTCCCTGAGACGGTCCTGGTATGAATGCATCCCGAGAACGGGGGAAGATGAAGAGGTCAAGAAGCTGGAGTGAAACATCCTCCAGCACCACCTGCGGACTATTGCTGATTCTCTCCGTATTTGCATGACAGTACCAAGTTGACCAAGGCTGGTTTCATGCTCAGCTGGAAAATGTTTAGCAGATGTGAATCTAATAGAGAGAGAACCTTTGAGTATGCGTGTACCTCCCCGTGTTTGTGAGTCTCCTTACCTCCAGGGAGTTTTTTTAATCTCCTGGCTACCAGTCCTGACAGAATTTTTTCCTCCCATCTTTTCTGTTTAAGGCGAGAGCACCTGCCAGAGTGTGTTTGGCTGACCCGAAGAACTTTTCTTTCTCAACTTTCTGCATCACGCTCCACCGTCTCCCGGGGCGCTGATAGTGAAAGCCAGAGTCTTGTTTACCATGTAAGGCACAACATACCAAGACCCATAATTTCCCACCTATGAAAGTAAGATAGGAGGAAGTTAATCTACATGGCTTAAAGTGCAAGTATTTTCTGTTTATCCTTCTTTTAAAACGTAACCAACCCGTCACTGTGATACTTTGAAAAAGCCTCAAGAATGCGGCTGAACATATCCATGGGGAAAAAACTGGATGAACAGTTAGAAAACAATTCAGACCCAAACAGTCTTCTCAAATCTCTCTTTAAAGCCAGTAATTTACCGCGCCCTGTCTGTAATACAAGATTAGGATTACATGAGGAAATGCTTAGCATGCTAATAAAAAACAACAACCCAGCAGGAGATGTGAGCACGCCTGAGTCTGATCCTACAAACAGCCCAGATAAATGCAGCCAGTCTATTCAGGCTTGTTTACCATGAGACAATATTGATGCCTTTTGACATTTTAGTTGAATTCATACATGTCAGCGTGCAGCGGGAAGGACTAATACAAAGCTTATGGTTTATTTTATTTACTGCTAATCTAAAGACGGGGGTTTTGCATGAATCTTTTACCCCTACTTCTTTCTTGGCACATGTCCGGGTTCCACTCATTACTAAAGATCACCAAAGTGTTGCAGGGATACACGGTGAATGCTGAAGGATGGGCACTCACAGCAATTAGCTGCCACAGTTTTATTGACACTGAGTCAGCTAATGTGCTACAGTTAGAAAAAAAACAGCCAAACAATGACAACAATATCTTGGAAATACAAAAGAAGACTTTACATTTTAAGTTTTTGTGTTAGGAAAACACTTGAGATGTCAGACTGAAACATTCCTACTTTCCTGGTTGTTTGGTTTAGTAATCATCAGGCTTATAAAAGAATCATTTGCTAAATTTACGACCTGACTTCAGAGAAAAGGCTTTATATATTATTTAGCTTTAATGACTTGCTTCACTCACGTTAATAAACTTGCTTTAAATGCACATTGGTGGGGACTAAATGGCTCAACTTTACACCCAGCACATTAGCTCAGTTGATCACGCTGTCCATTGCTTCACCCTGCGGGATGGAGCTTATAAAGCAGCAGAGCACAATGCAGATAAACATCTCCCCCATCCTGAGCTCAGGAGGATCCACAGACAGGCTATTGGACCCCGATCTGAGCCACAGTATGACTGGTTATGGCGCAAAGATCTGCAACGAGACATTTCTCTTAAGCCCAAGCTGATGTTTTTCTGTGGGGTGAATCACTTCCTCTCTGCTTTAAGCCTTTAGTTCCTGCAGTAGAAAGGCATGGAGTTAAAAAAAGGAGAAAAAATTCTTACTGTGGTAAAAGTACTAGTTTTGTTTTTCAGAAGAAATGAATGTCCATTTATTCATAGAAATGGACATGAGTCGAGTAGGGTTATGTGTTCGAACCAAGCGAAAGTGTGGATAAAGATGGACGCATCCCAAACAGTCCAAAACTACACCTCCGTCTGTTATGTCTCCATTTGTGAAGGCACTGAGCGTGTCTTTGCCGTATTGTTTCAGCTGCTCTTCCACAGCTGGAGCGCTTATTTGTCTTCATTCACAGCGCTTATTTGAGACACTTGATATTACTAAAATATTGTCTCAGAGGCCTTTCCAACATTTCTTATATGGAACAGGAAGTAAATTTCTTTAATCAGAACTCAACTATCTCCTTTCAATTTTCTTTCATGCTCATATCACCCCCTCCCACTCCCCCCACCACCAACTCCCACTAGCCACACAGATCTTCTGCTTTAATATAAGCTACATACTGTGGAGTATTAAGATGTCAGAGGAAAACTTTGACCTGTAATTAGACAGAAACTTGCCTGATGTCTCTGAGACCACGAGTCTGCGGCAGTTATCTTGCTCATTAGTTAGTTACAGTGTGCAAAGCGCCTCTCCATCACCCCAGAGCTGCTTCTCCGTCACACAAGCATGCAGTTCTGCAGCGTGGGTGATGGATGGACAGAGTTAATAACCCAACCTGTGAAGCTCATAATGGACATCCCATAATAAAAAAGCACATCAATTCTGCATCAGCTTCCTGGCTGACAGTTGTTCTAATGGTTGGACTCAGCTTTGCTGAAAGATGTGCCAAAGAGACACGGGGGTGGCGGGAAACTACTAACCGTGGAAAACATCATTAGCTAAATGTTCAAACTATGGTTAAAACATTTTAGCAATAAAGTGACTCAGTCATCATTAGTGTAAGTCACAGTCTGAATATGTTAGAATCATTTTGCTGGACGAAAAGGTGCCACTAAGCAGGTTAAACAAGCACAGCAAGCATCATCAGTCTGGGAACTCCACGGTCACAGTCAGAGCTGGAGCTAATTATCATTTCCATTACTAGCTTTAGAAAAAACAACTTCAATAATTAAAAACAAAATGAGTTCCTGCTTAATTTTGTGTCAAGTAACTTAACGGTAAATCTAATCACCCAACAAAGCTGCAGGATGCAGGGAATGAAAGAATCCATGTTCGCTTTATAAATGACTGAAAGCTCAGTCTGAGCATAACGCTCTGTTAATAACACTCACCTCAATCAGTCTTACATGTGATATGCGCCGGGAAGTATGAACAGACTTTTCCAGGCATGACTGGGTGTTAACTTCATTTTCCACAGATTGAGAGGAGAACTGACTGGGACTGATACGTTTAAAGTGCGTGGGCATTGGCAATTAACTGGTTCATTTTGATGATTGCCACCTTCACCAATCATCACAGAAAATAGAAACAAAGGCTAGCATAGAAATATCAATGATGGTTTAGCAGGAAGTCAACCCAAAGGTAGTATATTATAGGAAGAGGTCAAACTCAAACTTAAAAAAAAATGTTTTTTGGAACGGAAGGTGTGCGGCATATTTCTGGCATGCCAAAGGGGTAACATCATTTAGCTCAACAGCATTTCAGTAAATCCGTTGCTTGGTCCACATCCACACTTTTAAAACTAAAGTATCTCTAGAGAACAGAAAATGGCTCTTTTACTATGCGTCATATTCAACTTCAGCGTCTGCCACAGATTCACTTTCTGAACTCCATTTCCCAGCTCAACATCTCCAGAAACACAGCTGCTCTGCTGCGTACATGATGGTGTAGCGGTAAAAATTAGGTCCACCTCACACAGTTTCCTGCTGCACCGTGTTCAGACTGTTTAAACCAGTTTAAGACAGATAACAAAACTGAAAACAGATTTTTGCCGTGAACTCGTATACCACCCAGAAATAACAGAGGAGCCTTTTCTAAATAATAATGTATGACACTTTAAATGTCAACCACAGAATCACCCATGGGAAACAGACTTAAAATAATTGTTTTTCTACTAGATCGGCAATGCAAATATATCCCCATGTTGAAGCTATTACCTGTAAAACACAAGAGACCAAACTGACTCTCAGCATTGGTTGTGATATCTCCTTTAATTTGTGTGATCAGAAACTGTAAAAAGCAATCAGCAGAGGGGGTGTGCGTCTCCTCACAAAGATAAAGGCTATTCTTCTTTATTCCCCTTACCTCTGTGTAGAAGGAGTATCCTTATAATGCAGTAAGAAGAGTTTAAAGGGAAAAAGCACAAAACAGTGAGACAAATAAAAAAGAAGCTCCAATGAAATGAGATCCTGACACTGTTTTTATTGTTTAAGCCCTTATAACCCTTTTACCCGAGGTGAGGCTTTTCAATTTGTCTCCAAAATTAAATCTCTAAGGATCTAGCTGTCAGAGACACAAGCTTCAGGCTCAGACTGGCAGGTTTCGTCACCGTCATCAGTACGAATCAGGCTGTACCGATCCATCCTAATAAAGAGGCTACAAGCATCGTGCTGTTTATCAGTTTGGCATCCGCCTGGGGATCCGGACCACCCAGGCGAGACTCATTTCTCCAATTGGATTTCATTTAGCCTCATGTTGAGATAACAGAAGACTTGAAAGGGTTGAAGACCAGTTCCATCAGAGGGGAAACAATAAAATCAGAGACATCACTGGATTAGAGACTAAAACCAAACAAAAGGATTAAAAAGAAGAAAAGAAACTGTACTTAAACCTATAAACCAGTGCTGATGTGTGACATTACGCAAAAGAAGGGAACCTTATCTAGAAAAGTATGAAATAAAACAATTGCCAAATTTCTGCTTTAAAGCCAACTGTGTGGTTAAGATATTGCCATGTATTCAAAATAACACGTTAGTGCTTCCAGTAGCAGCAAATAAAGTGTTGAAGCCTCGGCTGGGGACAAAAAAAAGAGGAAGAACACAAAAACTACTTTTTGGGTTTGACAAATACATTTTAATTATTGCCTTTATTAGTTTGGAAAGCAGAACCATCCAGATTTTTCTTCCTGGAAATCAACCAGCCTACAGTAAGTGTGAACAACACCTTTCTAACTTACAACCAAGGGAGTTACGGCTGTTTCTCGGCATGCATATCATTAAAATTGTTTCATTGCTTTGATTACAGCTGGCTTTAATTCTCATGGCAGGAGAATACCAAAAAAAAGCAAAAGAAAAGCATGATCCATACCCATATTCTGAGGGAAATATTTTGGTGTAGTGAACAAAAACTGCAACACATGATTATCTGCCTCTAATATGAAGAAAATCTCCACAGTCTGAATTCTCTGAAGCGTTTAAATGGTAACGAAAGTGTGAGAATTATGCAGCACATTGGCTGGAACCTTAATTACAGCATTTCAATCAGCAGAAGACCAGACCAGCACATTAGCCCCTTTCAGGAAAATCCACAGCATCATTATTCGCTACGGCCGGACCAAAAGGTGCTCATTAAAAACATCAGATACTTGCAGATTTTTCGGTTTCGGCTTCTCTGGTGAATTAGCAGCCACTTTATTGTCTGGTTTTTAATTCAGATTTCATTCAGATTCTCACTTCACATGCATATCTTTCTGTTTGATGCAGCACCCAGGTGAGTATTAGAATTGAGGGAACTTAAATATAAAAACAAGAAATTTAGAGCACGTCTACTGATGTAGAGCCCCATAAACTTTTATATCTGAATGCACTGAAAACTACACCTGACTGATAAAAATTGTTGTAAAAAGAAAAACTTTAAAAATATGGTTTTAAAAGCAAATATCTACTAACCATGAAGGAGATTAACATCAATCTCAGCTGTGCTTCCATTCTCTGACCATGACCTTGAAATAAAACATGAATCAATCCTGATTCATTTCTGATTAATGTGAAAAAATATGCAGATGAGCAGGGAGTGAATATTTACATGAGCAATCCCAGCTGTCACAGCTCACTGTGTCAAGCCATTGATCATCATTGTGGAAAGGTGAAGGGGTGGCCTGTGGGCCGCGTCCCATCCCCCACTTATTAGCACATCATCCATGTTTGCACAGCAGAGTCACATACCATCACAGAAGGCACAGCTGTTTTTACACATCTTCTGTAACCTTAAAAAGTGAGCCTTCATGGTGAGTTGACTTCTACTCCTTCATCAAAACATACAAATATATCCAAAACCCTCGCAGTGTTAATATGATATCAGCCATTACGGAATATGGATAAGGAAAGTAGCTGAATCATCATGACCTGCCATGCTGTGTCTGTGGTTGCCACCTTCCATTGCCTTTTCCAAAGCGTTTTTCTCTTTTTTACTCCCTTTCATTGGGCTGCTACCCCTGAAACACACTTCCCTTTAAAAGTTCTGCACCTCTGTTTTGGGGAAAAGGAAAAACAAAAAGTCCCCACTCAGAGTTTCTGTAAAACATTTCATTTGAATTAATTCATACTGGGACCAATAAGCACTGACTGGGCAGCCCCATTGTATTTTCATTTTCTTAAATTCATGATAAAAAAATTATATTAGTTATCGTTCTAAATCTCTGTATCGGTAAATTTTCGATATATATCTCCCTAGAAAGAAGCCCAGAATAATGATGCGCCCTTCACCCGGCATCGCAGATAGGAAAAGGTTTCTCCATTTAGATGCTTATTATTGATTAAGCACAATTATTGATGAAGGATGAACCCTTCCGTTAATAAGCGCACTTTCACACTGCGGCTGCTTGGTCCACTCTGAAGGGACCGTGGTCCGGTGCAGAAATATGCATTTAAATGCATCATGCATGGGAGGCACTGGCTGCATAAAAAGTCTCAAAATCTCACGTTACAATCATCATTGAACGTGTACTTCCACGTATCCCTGATGCCGGTGTGATGGTGCAGTGACAGTCCACTGTGCTGTCCTTACGTACATCGTAGTTTTTTCTTCATCTTTGTTCCTTTTGAATGCCATCAGTCATATTGCTCAATACTTTCTTTGCTCTGCAAAAGTCCTGAAACAGACCAAGTTATATCCATAAATGGTGCAGAAGACAGACAACATGCTCTGTATCCGTCTTTGGCTTAGATCATGAATTTTATATATTCATAAGAACATTTTTGAACATTGAAAAGAGTCTGAAGGTAAAACATTACATGCAAGATATTAATGTATGAGCAGTTTGTAATGTCTGCATGTGTAAAGTTATTTTATGTGTTCAAATTGCTTGGTATTTCCATGTTGAATTGCACATTTCAAGTATCTAAAGTTACTTATACTTAAAGATGATTCGGATGGTTTGAAGGCTATTGTTGGGTTTCAAACAGGAAAAGGTTTAAGCAGCAGCCTCTTCCTTCCTATAAAATTCTGCCACAGGTGCCAGCACACTTCAAAGCTCTTAAATAGTGGGGCATATGAATATTTTAGTATCAGGTTACAGTGTTAAGCTCTTAGGACTTGCTATCAAACTTCAAAACTACACAACCCCTCGGAGCTCTTAATGAAAACTGCAGCCAAATCAACAACCATGTTTTGCAAGTCAAGCAATGAAAAATCGTTGTTTGTCGAAGTGTGATGAAATCTGGCCTGAATTTCATTTGTGCAAACGGTCAAGCACAGTCACACCGCCATGTCAAACCGCTGTTCAAGTTTCTCCATCTTTGGACTGTGGAAGGAAATCAGTGCTGCAGGACATGCTGTCAGATTTACAGAGAATGTGGAAACTCAGCTTAAATTCACAGACTCTGCTTGATGCAACAGAGGTTATATTCTGGAAAAATTCATTGGAAATAAAATACCCAACGTGTATCTAAATTCTGTATCTTTACCATTGTAGAAAGCTTTGGCATTACAAAAATATGGTGCATCAAAGTGATGATCACCATTGTGATGCCGGCCACGTCAGCCAATGCTGGAGTTTGGTACCGTCTGTCGGCCACAGAAATAAGAGAAATGTAAAAAAAAAAAAAAGAAGCACTTGATATCACACAGTTTTTGCACTTTACGATAAAATTATACCATCTTAAATGTGGAATGTACAAACTCAGATATCAAACATCACAAAAGAAAAGAAGATGTAGATGAAGGCTGCATACTGCATGTAGGACACATTTCCACCCAGAGCTGCCACCACTTCGCTGAGCAAAGGAGAAAAGAGAAGAGAGGAGAAAAAGTCCTCCATGGTCACCTCTAACGTATTAGAACTATAAATTATTTACTTATAAATTAAGGTACAACAAGATTTGTACTTAGTTTATTAAAAGTCATTGTTTTCTTTTCTTTACATTCTATAATGTTTGTTGTTTTTGAAATCTCTGAAATCATCAGATGTCTGGGAAAAAAGTGGAAATGGTCCCAACATAAAAGGCATCTTACTTACAAAACAACTGGAAACAAGAGGAAAAGTTAGCCATCATTAAACAGGATGTTGAAGCTCAGTTTTGCTAATTCAAGACAAAATCATTCCTGCAGAGGACAGAGCAGAAGCTGTCATCTGATATGCAATCGAGTTGTTCTGAGGAAAACTCTCAGACAGATTTGTTGCATATGCAGTTGCATGGGGCAGTCATTTTATCTGGCTGATCAGAAATGTGCTGTAGCCGGAAGGTAATCCCTCGTTGGGACTAATTATCTTGAGTCTCAAGTGAAATGGCAAATTAGACCAGCTCCAAGGAGCTCCTAGGATCAGATTTTAGCCTCTAATAGCATTCCAGAAGCTCATTTGTATGACTACACTGTGGGAAGTTTGAATTTTTGATTTAAAATGTGTTTTTAGATGATTAAAAGCACAGAAAACATTCATGAGAAGAAGTAATGAAAAGTCACCTTCATGAAAGAAATAGAACTTTATGGTTCAAGAATGCTACAGTGTTAGCCGTGTTATCTCATTCGTTAACCTTCTGGTTGGCTTCTTTTCTTCAGGATGCATCACTTGCTGGCTTTACTTATTTATTTGTAAAGTGTTCATTCCTTCAGTTTTATGTTTAAACAGCAGATGAAATAAGATCATTCATTGACTTGCTAAGGGAGTACACAGGAAATCAGGAAGCTGCTTCATCTTGCAATTT
>JBBBVT010000015.1:2972266-2988473 GCA_037177035.1 Craterocephalus eyresii
CAGAGTTCTAACTCCAACATTTAGAGATTTTATAAAAGTCTGTTGTGCAAAATCCTTTTTCTTCACTTTGTTTAGAAAATGTCCCAGGACCTTCATTGTGACCAGTTTTTTGCTTTGTGTTTTGAGTTGTAGTGCCTCCCTCTACAAACATTTGCTTGCATTGTTTCAGTATTGTTCTTAAGACTATACAATATAGTGTTATTACTATAATATTTTTACATTAGAGAATTTAAAGTTTATACTTGATAGCTTGTCAATAAACAATATCCTAAGTTCAAATATGTAATCTTCATTTTTCCCAGGCGACAGAACAATTGAATTGTATTGTGATAAATATCGATCAATATGGGGAAAATTATCGTGATCATAATTTTTGCCATATCGCCCAGCCCTATGCTGAGGCAACCGCAGAGTTGTGATGTGCCCCCCCGACTCATCTGCACAGATAGCTAATGAGATTTATTCATTTTTCTTTTTTTTTAACAGCAAGGGATGGCATCAATGCAGGGTGCAGCCTTGATCCGACAAAGAGTCAGACATGCAAACACATCAGTTACACATTTCAGAAAAAAGTGATCATGTGTTTCTTGTGTGCTGCAGCGTCGGTGCTCTGGTTTCTGTCCTGTGATGCTCCACATCTCCAACATTTGACTAATTAGGGCTCAGTTTTGGGAGCTTTGCTGAAGTTAAACGAGATGTTTTGGAGTCTGTTGCTTTGAAGAAAGACTGCAGGGGGTGAGAGAAATCCTGATCATCACATGATATGTAAAGGTAGGTTGTGCCTGACTTACAAGACAAAACTTTTAGTTTTAAAGATTGAAAGTGACAGAAAACACATTTTACTATTAATGTTTCTGTTTTCATCTGATTCCTGCTGATTTCTTAATAAGTAAAAGCTAGATAGTAACCACCATCTAACTGGTTATTATTATTGATCCAAATTGCTTGAGAGTATATCAATAAAGTCACTTCTTAACCAGCATTAAACATCCTGCACTCATGTGAGGATGGGTGGAGGCAATGTCCTACAGAGCACAATATCAGCAGAACATCAGGGAAAATAAGTGCAATTGTGCATAACAAATTAATCAAAGATGGGAAATATTAAACCAGCGGAGATCATAAATGGCTGTTGTTCAGAGAAAATTGTCAAAATAAATATTTTATGTTTACAATTGTTAGTTTGAATGCCTTCAATTAAAATGTTTCTATTAAAGCTTCGCAACGGAGGCAGAGCCATGATAAGCACTTTGTTTTCATTCCAAATGGATTCACCCCAAATTCTCATCCTGACACTTGGGTTGATTTTCTCGTGTTGAAAGCCAGAACTCTGCCATGTGAGATAATGGATGCTGGCAAGTGCTCAAAGAAGGCAGCAGTTTTAAAAATCTGACTGGCACGGATGCATCTTAAAGTGCCACACAGACCCATTTAAAATTAAAAGGATATTCAGCAAACTGACGGGCCATTAAACGCAACCTGGATGAAACAGATCTGCTCTCTTGCTCAGGGTAAGAAAGAAGCTCCCTGTAGGAAAAGCAGCGGCTACGTTTCATCAAAGGATGGCGGAAGCTTTGGGGGTTTGCAAGTCACAAGTAAATCTTAAAAAGATATGAACTTTTCAGAAATGTCTAAAACTATCAGGTTGCACATACATGTCATAATCAGAATTATTGCACATTTTAATACATTTGCCACCCAGATCACCAAGATTTTTCTTTTTCCATTTCTTTTTCAGAGGGAATTTAAACTTCTTGTGTGTTTAGTCCAAAAGTCTGTTAACAAATGCTTAACCCCTGAATGATAAACTGACTGACACCTTTCTTTAATAGATTTATCCTCTTCAAGCATACAGTATATTCTCTCCTCTTTCGTCAAACATTCCACATGAAACAGTGAGCAGAGGTGGTCAGAGCATCAACATTCACTTTGTTGTTCACAAACCAGGATGAGTGCATCGCCGCTGCGTTTTGATACCAGATTTTGTGAGATCAGAGCCGACACGGGGAGCCAGATCACAGAAGTACATGCAGGAAATGCTTAAAGTGAACTTAAACTCAAGATCACTGCAGGGAGGAAGATGAGGGACGCAGGGAAGGAGAAGATGGCAATGACAATGAAGACAGGGAAGATGATGAGGGTAGGAATGAACATTAGAATAGAGATGAAGATGCAAAAAGGATGGTGATGAAGATGATGATGGCAGTAAGGTGATAGTGATGAGAAAGACCATGAGGATGGTGGAGATTTCGATGGGAATGAGGATGGTGATGAGTGAGGACAGCAATGAGGATGATGAAGATGATGATGTAGATGAGGATGCTGAGGATGGAGATGAGAATGGTGAAGGAGGATGAGGGATAATGATGGAGATGCTCATAATGAGGAAAAGGATGGCTATGAGGATGATGAGGAAAGGGATAACAATGGGGACGATAATGAGAATCGAGATGAGGATGATGGGGATGAGGATATGATAACGATGATGAGGATAACACTGAGGTTATGAGGATGACCATGAAGATGATGGAAATGAGGATGAGATAAAGTCAATGAGAAAAGGGATGGGGATGGGGATCATGATGAGGATGGTGATGGTGAGGATGACGTGGGGAAGGGGATGAGGATGGTGATGCTGAATAAAGAGGATGCAGATGAGAATCTTCATTATATATATATTTTTTTTCGTTTATGGCAAAAAACTAGAGTGTGAAGATGAGGCAGAATCAATACTTTTCTCATACAGTAGGCTTGCTGCCATGGCTGCATCGTGACTCTTTAAGGCAAAACTGACAAACAGTGACATCATCAGTTACGCTTGAACACAACACAAAGCGAACTTCAGGATGTGAAATCTGGAAGAAGACGCAGCTGAAAGGCTGTAGAACAAAAGCAGACAACCAGCCTTTAGTCATGATTATCAGCTATTCCCCTGGTTCCTTACTCAACATGAGCACAGAGTTGTTCTTTGGACTGATTCAACTTGCTAAATTGGCCACAAAAAACCCGGATGGAGTCCAATAATGGCACTGGGATATTTATACACCGAAAATATAGGAAAGACTGATATTACCAGAAATTTCTAGCATTCCTCCCAAACAACTTGGGAGCATAAAGGCCTTACAGATGGCTCTGCTTTACAGAACGCCCGGCCAATAAAAACACTTCAAACATTCAGTTTTTCAGTCAACCCATAAACATCTCTGTAACTTCCTCGTATGGCGGTACTTTGACAGCAGTTACTTTGCTAATAATCAAACACAAAAGCAGCTCGGGACGAGGGGTCATTCAGAGAAGACACGATTGAGCGCTCACTGATTTCATCTCTAGTCCGGAGGTTGTGGATCGATCCCCTTCTTCCCCTGCCGGCACGCTGAAGCATCTGGGAAACAGACTGATCCTGTGATGCACGTCTTGCTTGTTAGTCCCTGTGGATAAAAGCCCAACTAAATGAACATAATATATTGAGATAGATGAGACGAGGAGTTAGTCTCCCTCACTTCTCAACTTTGAGTCGCCGCTTGCGTTTTTCACCTTTTTTTTTACCTCTAGTGCCATGATGATGGATGATGCTGAGAGTGATGGATGGTCTCTAAGCTCTATGCTTCCACCCCTCCTTCCCCTTACAATCAATTAAGTAGGATCCTCTGAACTGTAAACGAGACAATCAGTAAGATATACATCATCCTATCCTGTTATGCCCCTGATGGAGGGCACAGCAGGTAGATGACAACCATGTTAGCTGGGTGAAAAATAGCAAGAAAGAGCAGGATCACAGAGATAAAGGGAGAGCTGATGCTTTATGCTGATACCAAAAGTTCATTTCAAGCCATGGAGCCCCGCTCACATGGAGATGGGAGATGTTGTCTTCATTACTCTGACTTTTACTCTTTATGAAAGCACAGAATGTCAGAAAAAGCTAGCATCAACACCAACAAGGGGCTGTCAGGGTTTCACAGCTCAAATGATGTGTTTACACAGAAACAACAGGAGAGCCAAGTGTTCAGCAACACTTCCACATTCACAGCAGGCACTTAAGAGCAGATGTAGCAGAAAGACAAATCATCACATCAACAATTAGATGTTTTATACTTTATGCAGTTCACAGCTTAATTTGGACATTGTTGCTGGTTTTTTTATACCACAGGCTACAATGCATCTCACTATCCAGGTCCTGCTGTGTCCTCCTGGTGAAGAGGGTTTGCAGAAACATCAAAAACACAAAGGTGGTGTTTGTACAACCAGTGTGGCTGCAGACTGGCGGAGAGGAAAGTTCAGCTTCAAAAGCGTGAAGCCAGGGTCCACTTTGCGCCAAGTGGACCAGCTGGAAGGGTTAAGTTTGAAGCAGGTCATGTGAACACACCGTCATAATGGAACCGTTTCTGACATCTAAACGCTACAAAAGCCCAATTCTGCTCTATGCTAAGATGGATATGGGGCTTTTTGTCTCTTTTGAGTCATTTCCATGCATAATTTGGTGAGTAAAAGGTGAAAATATGAACAGGAACATTTATGAACTGTTAAACTGTTGGCTATGCTGACATAAGGAGCGCATAAAAGTATAAACAGCAGAGACATATGAATATGATGTACCTAATTATATACAGTAAATGGGCCTTTATACATCCCATTACAGTGAAAAAGTGTGTTATAATTACATAAAGCAAAAATCATGACAAGAATCAAGCATCCCTGATGCAATGCAAGCATGTTGAACATAATATCAACCCATGCTGATTAATGGCTGATGTTTTACAGAAAAAGAGATTTTAGATCTAAATCTTCCAGTTTAATAAAAGTTTGATCATTGAAAAGCATAAACTTTGAAAAGGTTGCCTATCAGGGATTTGGCCATGCTATGGTTTGTTTAATTCCAGTACCTGTCTGTGCTGGTATAATTCACACACCGTCATACGCTCAGTTTGCTTGCAGCTATACACACAAGTAAACATAGTTTGCACAATTAAACCGAAGATATTCTGCAGCCATGTAATCATCTCAGTGTGTTCTGTGTAACAACGGCTGATTTGTGAAAAGCGTTTTTTTGTTCTTGCAGCAGATTCGAACATGTGCTCCTGGGAGAGAGAAATAAAGGAGGCAGATGTGAGCATGAGAGTTCTGGGGACAGATCATAAATAAGACAAAAGACAGAAAAACAATGAGAGTGTAACAGGAAACGTTCTCCACACGGAGCAGGACTGACAGCAGAAAGCTACTGCTGTCATCACAGAGGCTGTGCAGAGGGGAGAGGTTTCATTAAACCATATTGGAGGGCAGCATCATTTCATCTATCCAGCCACATTCAAACACACACTGTGGAGAAATCTCTGGGACCTCGTCATCCTGTTTCCTTGAGTCTCTTTCTTCTTTCATCTATGCGGATTTAAAAAGCAGACCAACGATTTAAAGTAACGCTGTGCAGATGTGCTCCAAAAAAACATTTTTTAGGGAGGGTTGCCTAAAAATCAAGGCAGTCACATTATTATGTCATAAATGTGTTAAATTGCCAGCTTCAAACAATATGAATAACTTTGCTGTCAAACATCATGCTTCTAAAACGTCATATAAAAAATACATACATACATCTGGATAAAAGGTTTTGTGACACCTTGAGAGCATTAATGTAGGTGTAGGAATAATTATGCTATAGTATTTAGCGAGGGGGCTGGAGAGTCGAGATTTAACCGAGGACTAGAAATGCAACCAAAGTTAAGTGTTTGACAGCATCACAGATATGGGAGGGGGAAGCAGATAAGAGCAGGAGGGCTGAGTGAGGGACTGAGATGCAGCCTCAGAAAGGAGATGGGAGGAGGGACGCTTGCTGTGGGGAGATAACATCAAAGCTGATAGACAAGGGCAGCTCCAAGGTCAGCCTGGAGCAGCAGACAACGACACAACATTATCACAGACTGTGTGCTTGCACATCTTGTGTCTTTAAATGCACAACAAGAACCGCATAATTAGTGTGGTCAACCAAACCTCTAAAATAACAAAGCTGCAGCTTCTCTTTAAAATGAAGGAACAAACTTATTTTCTAAAACTGTGATTCTGAACTTTCTCCAGCATTGCACCTCCTGTGGATTCATTTTCCTCCACGGACCTCCTAAACCAGGCATCTTTGATTGGCAGCCCAGAACCAGCTTCCATAGAGGAAATTCCTACCGCGGTAGGGACCATGAATGCAACACTCATTAGTCTAGTGATATGCAACCCAAAATGCCGCACTTTGTTGTGTCTTGGAGTTTGGATAGCAGCATTAACATGATACAAACATGTTTTTCTCCACCCGAAAATGGAACAAAAACCATAGATTTAACCCCACCTGCATGTTTAAAAGTTTGTCTTTAATACTTCTTGCTTCTTTTTTCTGTATCCCACTTGCTTCTAATGTTTTATTTAAAGCCCCGTGAATTCTCCTGTACGAGATGTGCCATAAAAATAAACTTGCCTTTATTTTACCACACATTCAAAGCGTTTAACTTACAATTAGTGTGAGGCGGTGTTTGAAAATTACAATTTGAGGAGGCACTACGCTGAGAAACATCAGGCCTTCTGTGCAAACATCCCGAGGAATCCCATGAGAGGGCTGCTGAAGTGCAGGATGATTGCATCTCACACTCAGAGCTGCACGACCACGGTACATGTCTGTGTGCTTTAATGAATGCATAGATAACTGGCAACAAAATTACAACAGGTGTGATATCTGCCATAAAAAAATGTTTGCTTATACCTGCTACTTTCTAGGCAAAAACAATTCCTGGGCCCGTTTGTTGGTCTAAAAATCTGGCTCCGCTGAATATTGAATAGTTCTGCTTTAAACAATGAAAAGCTTGTTTCATTGGAAACTGCCGTGGCATCAGTGCCTGATTTATTCCAATTCTTAACTAAAGAAACATTTTCGTCGTGTTTGTAAATGTTTCACCATAAACGTATCTAACAAAAGCATCCAGTTCCGGATTTTAACTCAAAACAGTGGATTCAAACAGTTTTTCTAGAACTTGTTTATATTGGACCAGTCCTGCAGCAGGCTGCAAGATCAAAGGATTGAGTTTTTCGGCTGTGTTTCTGTCCAGCAGAGCATCAGCAGCAGGCAGGAGGAGGTCTTCGGTGGTAGTGAAGCAGTCACCACAAAGTAAGCATCCACTTTTCATGATGTGGTGTAGGCATTTGCTTCGTGTCTTGTGTTAGCCCCAATTCAACCAATTTACCCCAAAATAATACAAAAAAAGGAAAACAGGTGTTTCACCAACATGACAGGTGTGCTTTGCACTGTAAACCCAGATTTTGATTAGACTTAACAGATCTGGTTCATATAACTTAAAATAGTCTATTACGAGAACATTACTTATAAATTCTTTATCCCGTCTTAATTGCAATTGAGTTTTTAAGTCTAATCAGCAGCTTCTATTATCATAAACTGAGGTTGTAAACAATTCATTTAGTTACATCAATGATTAATTCTGAGTAAAGTGAACTTTTAAAATGGTCTATCTTATTATAATTATTTGCTTGAGTTTAAACAACTTAACCAACTTAACTGATTTCTTTAAAAAACATCTCTGCTACACATAAAGCAGAAGATGCTATTTGGGATGTGCTAACGGTTATGAAGGCAACTTGTTTCTTGTTTGATTAACAAAGAATCAAACTGAATTCTAAAACATACATTTATATTCATTTGATATTATGCGATTATCAATTTTAATTTGTGAACTTTTTGATGATCTTTTTTTTCATATATCCCCTGGAGTGTCTCCAAGTACCCCAAGGGATACAAGTACCCTCATCTGAGAAACACTGAACTCTGAACCATGGCAGCGATCAACAAAGGAGACCATAATGCAGCACCGGGCATGATTTAAAGCATAATAAAAGCACCACAGGTAAAGACCAAGTATTCCTTCTTTTACAGCACAGGATGTTCTTCTCGTCCACTTTGAATCTTCTGTTCAGAGCTAAGTGAAAAGAAAGCGACCTTTCTGTGATCTGATCATCTTACTAGCCACATATTCTTCTGTTCAACTCAAATTCATTTCTCTTTAAACTATCTGGAACATTTAGGATAGTAGCAGGATGTAAATCAAGAATGTAGAACATTTCTATCCATCTCTGTGTACCATGATTTTCTTCTTTGTTTGAGCAATTTACTTGAAATATTTAAACATCGTGCTTCCGTTCATCTCAGTGGGTAAGTTCTTTGCTACTTGTTTTTTTGGGAATTAACAGTACTGCATGGCGAGAGGATGGTATTGCTTCTGCACAGCTGGCACAATTCTCACGGCCTCTCCTCGGTGCAGTCAGATGCAGGGTGGCGAGCACTTGGAAGTAAGCTGTTTACACAAGCACTGTGTTTTTCTTGTGGTTCAACAGATTGCACATGAGAATGGAAAGAAGTAGGAATTTGAGATAACTTTTGCTAATTGCTGAGCAAAACTCATCTGCTGTCTTAAATGAATGTGTATTGCCTGTATACATTTGCATCATTAATAGTAAATTGGATTAAAAAAAAATGCTAAAGCGCCGTCATTAAGAACTGATCAGACACAGTTTGTGCATTCCAACATTAAGTTGCCTTATTTTACTAGTGCATGCTTTGCGATGAGCAACAGTGATTGAAGAATCTGCGTTTCAGCTGGATAGAAATGCAATTCAGCTTGGTTTGTTTTGGCTGAATAGTCTTTTTTTTTTGCCGAGGAGGGCTTCTGAATGGGTGTAATGACTTGGAAGCATCTAAGTGGCAGCCATTACAAGAGCTGGACAAATTCTTGAAATGCCAAGGACAGGATCTCTGTTTTCTTTAGTATCTCCTTCAGCAGGGAAACACTGGACCATCCTCTGTGCAGCACTAAAGCCTGATTTCCTCACAGTCGCAATAAAAGAGATTCATGTACATAAATACTGGGACAAGAGACCAGTTAAAAAAACATAAAAAATGTGAATTACTGTAATCTCACAGACCCACATGAATATTAATCCTAGGAAGCGTCGACAGGTGGTTGTTGTGTCCAAGAGTCATTCATTCATTTTCTGTATAGCTTGATCCAGTTCAGGGTGGCAGGGGCTGGAGCCGCGAGAGGCGGGGTACACCCCGGACAGGTCGCCAGTCTATCACAGGGCCTCGACCTCTTTTAAAGAAGATATTTCTTCATTTGGAGGCTGTGCTATCAGGACATGTGAGGCCCTTAGCTAACAAAATGGATGAGCTTGTAGCGCTGACGAGGACACGAAAGGTATCATGAGTATTATGAGTTTCCCTCCAGACTTGGTTGTAGGAACACATCCTAGTCACCAGTGTGTAAGTGCTTTAAAACTGTATGCAGATCAGGAAGACAAAGATGGCTGAAAGATAAAGGGAGGGGGGTTCTGCAGCTAGTGGTGCACTGATCACGGCTGATCCGTACCGAACGTTTTCCCATCAGCCATGGCCTCTGATTTTAAATGCCATCTCTTTCTTTACTTTGATGATATAAACAGGCTTTTATTTACCTCTCTGTGTTCACAGTAAGAAGCAATGATACCTAAAATTACATTTTAAGTTGTATTACATGCCCTGTTTTTTACTTTGTTTTATGTAATTAAGTGGAAGTAGTTTTAAGTTTAATGTTTAAATAGGGAAAACACTTACATTTTTGCTGATCAGAAAACAATCCTATCCGTGACTATAAAACCCACGATCTAGTCTAAACCGTGAGTACAGTGATCCGTTGCACAACCAACCGCTTCTCAGCATGTCAACGTCACCATGAGGGGAAAGATCTGCACACGGGACATCAAACTGTCAGCAGTGGGTTTTCATCCAGTTTATATTTTCAAGAATTAAAATAGAGAAGTTGTGGCTCTGTGCTGGGACTGATGGTCCAGAGAAGATGCTGCAAAAGCTGCTGAACATCATGGACAATAATTCACACCCTCTGCACAACACGGTGAGGAAACAACAGAGTGCGTTTAATTAGAAACTACTTCAAGCAGCTGCAAGAGAGAAAGATATGAGTCACTCCTGCCAACAGCCACCAACCTCCAGAACAATACGACCGATAATCAATTATTTTTTAAGAAAAAAATAAATAAATTCCTGAGACGTTTAATAAATCATTTTAATTTAATTTCAATTTATGACAGCTTAGTGCTTAATTTCTTGCATGCATGTTAATCTTTCCTTTCCTCAAAGATACTTTCCAGTTAGGAAAGGTTTTAAAGATCCTTACAATGCTTTAAAAAAAACAACAACTTATTACTACACCCCATGAGTCTTGTTTAAAGAACGACGACACAACGAATGAACTGATAATGACCAATTAGAAATGGTAATAAAAAAAAACACAGTTTATCGACACATTTTCTGAATATTAAAAAAAGAATATTGATTTTATGTATTCTAGTTATATGACTATAAATCCAAACATTTGTCTTTTTCATATGAGGCGCCGTGCCTCTGTCCTCCATCTCATGTCATTATTCACTTTCCTCAACAGAGAAATTCACTTTACTCATTTAGAAGTCTTAAGAGATAGAGACCTGGACTGAAATTCAAAATAGGCCTGATTTTTTAATTCATTCATCCAGCGCTTCCCCACCACAAATTGAAAGAGTAATTTCTGAGCTGCATATCTGCAGAAGTTGCTCTCTATCCAACTTTTCTTCACTTTGCACTCCATAAAGAAAAGAAATGTAACAATACCATTACCGTGTTCTTAAAAATCCTGTTTTTGTGCAATACATAACATAAATGAAAACTTCAGCCACGTCTAAATCTTTCCTCTGACTGACAGACAGCACGTCAACATTCCTGCGCGTCTGACAGCTTACATCTCTGTGAGGTGCAGCACCCTGCCATCCACATGGTGCAAGGCAGAGGCAGCCAGCCAGCTCAGCGCTCCAGCATCCCCCTTTCCCTCTCCTGGATCACTGGTCTCCTGCCGTCCGCCTCAGGGCGCAACGCAGGCCCACTCTCCAATTTATCCTTTACACTTATAGGAGGAGGTGATGGAGAATCAGGTGGCATGTGGGCTGATGTTTGTGGCTGTCAGGAGGATTACAAATAGAATCTAGGTTACAAAAAAAAAAGCAGCGGTGTTACATTAGCTTGTCAGAGAATGAAGATGTCAGCAATAAATTGTGAGTATCAGCATTGAGCTATATGAGAAACGCGAGTAAAAATGGTAAGATGAAGGGATCCAAGGAGGTAAAGATGTAATTAGAGCACAGTTAATACTGCTGACAACTTCAGCTGGAGGCCGTTTGCCTATTCTGTCATTGCCGGCTTAAAAGCCGAGGAGCGTTCAGTGTGCATACTCTTAAAACTGGAAGATATCTTCATCGTGCACAAACAGTATTAATTCCCAATTTACAGCAGGAGTGCAATCCCTCCATCTACCGGGAGGAAATTCAAGGACCGCGGGCTTTGTATTTCTCAGTGGATTATTTACCGCTCTAGATTAAAATGTTCATAAAAAGTTCAGCCTGATGACATATATTTTAAATGGCGAGGCAGATGTTAATTAGGAGAAGCGAGAGATCAAATTATGTCTGTGTCTGCATTAGTTACTGCAGGGACCGACAGAGGTCCCCGCACTTCTGAGAAAAGACCCCGTTAATCAGGCAACATTTCAGACGGCCTCTGATGAAGGCCAGCGCGAAGTGACAGGCTTAAAAAGATTGTTCAAGAAAAAGGGGATGAGGTGGGGCTCTCGCAATGAACGACATGAAAAGGGAGGAGATGAAGAGGTATGGGAAAGGGTGAGAAAAAAACTGGATTTCATGGAAAAGAAGGGTATGGCAAGATGAAGGGAACTAGAATCAGAGGATGATAAAATATGTGGTTGGGACAGGAAGATGGAAGATTCTGGAGACAAATGGAAGAATATTTAACCGACAGGCCTGGGCTTCACCGGGGAAACAGGGCTGGGAGGTGCACACAACTCACAGACACTGAGCTGTCTAGACATAGACACATGCATCTTTTTAAGAGGAAATAAAGGAAAGTCTGAAAGACACTGCAGGACCGTGATGAAGCCGTTTGGTCAACGCTTGTCTGTGTGTGAGGTAATAAACTGTTGCAGTCTGTGATGCTACGGCTGGAAAAGTCTGTCCTTTGTCAAAGTTATATGCTCAGAGGATGACGCCCACTGGTGTGTGAACTGCCATCCTGATGGCTCCTTCAGCATTTTACTGAAGTCTTTTTGACTTTTTTGGGAGCTTCATAGTGGAGCTTGATGAGAATCATTTACAGTATGATCAAATGCACTAATTTTAAGTAATAATAGCACCATATTCATTTACTGAAAAATGGTAATAAACAAAAATATATATACAAATCAAAATACTCTGAACTGAAAGATGTTTCCAAAATAAATTATTAAATAAAAATCGTTTTTTCAAGATTTAAATCCTCTTTAGTAAAGACAAATTTATTATTTGTATTATTAGTAAAATTCATCATCCCCTCAGGTTTTTGTCCCTACTAATAAAAGAACATCTCCACAGCATGATGCTTCCACGACCGTGCTTCACTGAGGTCTTCTTGGGATTATGCGAGGTTGTTGGTTTGTCCCATTTGAAGAGATGAATTTCTCCCATATGCCTTTAGTGAGTTTTATAAAAATATTAGGTTTTTTTCCTATAAAGTCCAGCTCTGTGAAGTGCCGCGGTCTCTGTTGACTCGGGTTCCGTTTGTTCTCTTTGATGCCTCCCAGACTGATGCTTCTCTTGGAAGATTTGCCGCCATCCCACATTCTTTCCATTTAGAGATGATGGATTTAGTGGTGCACTATGGGATTATTTTTTATTTATATATTTCAGATATTTCTGTTAGAGCCCTAACCTGATTTCTTTTTTTCCACAACTTTGTCCCTGATCTGTGAGCTCTTTGATCTTCATGGTTTTGCTTCCTTAGTGGTGCCTTCTGATTAGTGGCAGACTCATTTACTGTGAATCTTTAGATTGCACATACTGTATGTAGAATTTCTTCACATAATTATGTGACTTCTGTGGATCGCAGGCAGCACCACAACTTATTTAGAGGCTTCATTACAAAGAGGTAATTTTTCCCATTTTAGAATTACTCAGAAATATGTTCTTTACCTATTTCACTTCTCAAAATTGAAAAACTTTTGTGGATTAATTCCATTTAAAATAAAAGACAATGCTATGACACAAAAATCAGAAAAACGGCTAAGAGGAAAAGTATTTTTGATAGCAACTACACTTTTGTAGCTCACTGGGTGAAATGCCTGATACAGACTGCATATTAAAAAAAAATCTCAGAATCCTTAAAGTCTAAACCCTGGCATCTTTTCAACTTTTAGCCATCTATATTTTGTTTAAAAGGCTGCCTCCTACAGCAAAGAAGGGAATAAATCATTATTCTGCTACGGTCAAGTAAGTAAACATTTCTAATACAGCCTTGTATTCTAAAGCCTTCAGCTAAAGCACATTCCTTACCATCATAGATTTAAAAGGATAAAAAGTCTAAGCCTGAATGTGTGTCACTGTCAAGCCTTAAAAAATCCTTCCTGTGTGTGTGTCAGCAGCTCAATACACATTTACAATGCCTTCAACAATAAAAGCAGTTAAAGATTAGCCGCTCCTTACTTCCATGTGCATTCAATTCAAAGCCATCTGGAAAGGTCGACTGGAAACAGAAGATAAACAGATTGAGCTGATTTACACGTTAATATGATTTACACAAAGAATCATCATGCTGATCTGATCCAGTTTTCAGTCATGTCCAGGGCAGAAAATTTGAAGTTAAGAGTAGGAGGAGCGTAGGAAGAAACAGATAAAGCACTATCGACTCACTTTTTCACCCGTGACCTTCAGTGAAAAAGGTCAAACTCCTCCTGAGCTTCCAGAAGAAAAGAAAAATGGCTTAAGAACACAAAGAAATGCCTGAAAGTACTGCTTAAGAAATTCAAACTGCAGTCAGGTGGGGAAAAGTCCTTTGGGGTATTTTTACTCATAATTTGACTTTAAAATGAGATTTTGTTCTCATGTTAAAGAAAGTGCTGACCATAGCTTAAAGGTGAGGACAGAGTATTTGTTTCAATAATTTTTATCCTTTACAACCTCTCAGCCAAGCTACAGTGGCAATGAAGTTGCCATTTTGAGACTGTTAACCACATGTTAGCATGAAGCTATGTAGCAGCAGTGTTAATCTAGTTTTATTTTAGCACTAGATTAGATTTAAGATACAGAGAAGAAACCATATCACATTTACTTTTCTGTGAATGTATTAACCTGTAACCACACGAAGTGCTATAATACAGCCAAAAACAACTGAACTACCTTATTGTGGACATTTATGAACTTGTTAGAGTGGATGTGTTAAAATTATGCTTCAAAATTCAAACAATGCCTTTGTATGCAATACAGCCACAGATGATCACAGTGTGATCTCAAACCACACTTCACAGGGGTTTTCATGTTGTGGATAGGCACAATACAAGCATTACAAAAAAGTATTTTCAAGAGAATCCATCCACATCTAAAATAAATAAATCCATAACTTTTACGGACCACTGTCTAAGTCCATCCTGAGGTCTGGAAATAGAGTTAAATATCAATAAGCACAATTGCTGAAAGAAACATAAAGGAAATGTGCCAACAACAGCTAATGCTTCAAATAAAGAATAATAAAGAACAAAAAGCTTTGGGAATTATCAACCGTATCAGTCCTAAACTAATGTGTACTGGGTGTTATCAGAGATTTGTCATGAGAGCAAACAACATTTCATTATCCAATCACACATCTCCTGCTGACATGCAGTGGATGGAAAATATTCACCCACATGACACCATTACTGGTTTCAGATCTAATTCCTAATCAGACCACTTATTCAGAGCAATTTGGGCATCCAGTAATGAATGCCACTCAAAAGCAGCACTAAACGGGAACATCATTTCTTTTTAGGGAAAATAGCCTCAATCTCTGGGTGGAAAACACACAAAACATTTTAATGGTCAAGCGGAAAAAGGCCGATAAGAAGCGAGCACTTGGAAACCACCACCACCTCATCTGATGTGAAGCTCAAACATCTCATGTTTAACCATTCATCAAGTCAAACCTGGAGCTGAATGGGTGTGTGACGGGGGACCGGTGTAAACAGAAGCAACACGAGAGCCTCTTGAGCTGCTTCCTTTTGACCTGACATGACAGTGTTACTCCTGAGAGGGTGATTCAGCCTCAGCTGTGGTAAACAGAGCGAGCTGCTGCTCCGCCGTTGCTGTGGTGAGGGAGGATTGTATCTTGGCATGTAAGGAGAACAGCAGCCTTGTTTGCCAAGCTCTTAATAAACTGAGCCTGGCCTGATTCCCGTTTGGGTTCCAGCCACAGAAGTTGTGGCTGTGGATATATTTCACTGGAACTGCTGCTTCTTCGGTGACCCCTTTTTTCACTGTAAGTATTTTTACTGATTTAAAACTTTTTGGGAGTTTTAGCTAAAATGAACAACACTGGATTTTTTTTATATTCTATGATGTAAGTGGGAACAAACTGCGAAACGTGGCCAGAGTTTTCGTACATCGCTGCAGTGGTGGATGATGACAGAAAGGCCGCTGAGTATGTTGTGGCCGTGCATTGATGCAATGCATTATTCTAGCTGCAACATGCTGTAGGTAAGAGATGAACAACGCCCATCTGGAGGACTTTCTCAGTGCATGACATCATGAAAACATTTATTAATCAGATTGAATAACCTCTCTTTTTTGTGTTTATGTCAGAAAGTCTTACTCATTACCTGCCAGTACTTAAGTTTGACTCCCCACCCCCCAGCGCTGAGGTCAACTCTGCCAAATGTATAATACAGAAAAATTTACATAAAGCGGAAACGCAGCTGAGGGTGTTGCATTTGGGTTTGATGATTGATTCAGGAACGACTCAGTGCAGCAAAGAAAATGAAGATGAAAGGTGTTCCAGCTGTGATGGGGGAGAACTTTTCTCTCCACAGGCTGATCTCAGTGTGATGGACATCACCATAATCATTTTTAAAAAATTAACTGTCTTCACTGGATGAAAAAACTAACAGAGCTGACTGACTGCCGTTGACTTTTATCAAAACATTAAATAATGTTCATTTAGAAATATCATGATGCCTTCTGGTGGTGGCCGTCTGGGCGGGCCGGGTCCCCCCGGCTGGTGTGCTGGCCTCCTGCCTGTGGGGGTGGGGGGTGTCCCCGGGCTCCTGGGCCCGGGCCCTTGGCCCCGTCTGCC
>JBBBVT010000015.1:2993300-3007525 GCA_037177035.1 Craterocephalus eyresii
GATATATATCGATATCGTTCAATATAGGAAAAATATATCGTGATAATATTTTTGGCATATCGCCCAGCCCTACTTCAGTGAGAGAAAAAAGATTCATAAAATGAAGTTTACTTCCAACTCATTTCTGAGAATAGTCGCTAATTATTGAAGTGGCATGCAGAACAATGTATTTTTACCCATTTACACTTAAGTGTGTGATCATGTGTGTGTGTAAACGTGTAGATTAGCAAGCGAGACAACGTGCGATCCTGCTGGGCCTGTGCATCTTGCCGCACTGCAGGTGGCCATTTCCTGCTTTGCCATGTCATTAACTCCTTATCAGCTGCCGGCTTACAGGTGACTCATACGCATCACGAACAATGACAGTAAGCATCAAGCGGTTGCTAGGCAGCCTGCACAGCTCGAACTGACAATACAGAATCTGGATCTGATAGACATCTTAGAAAAGAAACAGGTATTTGGGGGGGGGGGGGGTGTTCTGATCATGCACAGGAGCACAGTTACACAAAGGTTAAGAAATGAAGGTTTATGGCACTTTATCGTGATGTTACAATTACAATTACAGTCATGGAGAAATAATATGAGGAAGTGTTATGCCAACTTACTGTCATTACAGCTTCTCTAAACTTAACTAATGCAGCCATGTTACCTGTTTGTTTCCACAGGATGTCACCCCTGCCATATCACTTCTACAAAACAGGAAGTGGTGGTCCACCTGGCTTAAATGTGTTCTTAAAGAAGCATTGTGTAACTTTTCACCTTAAAAATATGTATTTCCTGAAGCCCCCGTTGCCCTGCAGCGTTCTAAAGCTGAGAAACAGCACATAACACCTTTATGTTCCAGCCTGGAGCATCGCCGAACAGCTGAAATTTGCTTTATGCGCCGCGCCAGCTGGATAGCAACCGTTCTGAATGTCTCCTGTCAATGACTTAGGTAAAGCAGACAACATTACTCTACCATATTTTTGGAAATGATGCATATTGTGTGTGATTCTCATAAAAAAAATCTGGGAAGGCCATAAAAAAAATGTATATAAAAAACATGATTAAAAACTTCAAATTTCTGGTTAAGTCTTAAGTTGTTAAAAAAGATCTAATTGTGAAAGATGGGACATAAAATGTGACTTTATCACATTATTATGACATTTTAAGAGAGGTACCATTTTAAAGTGCATGTTTGTTTTTGTTTTTTTCTTTTAAAAGTGCCTCAAGGGTCTCAAAGTATGTAGTGCACTAACTTTCGACAACATCTCACTACTTCACGGTGCTAGTTAACACCTCACAGAGTCAGTCCAGGTTTTATGACTCTGGATATGAGATCATTTATGTAAAAGTTGCAGTGTTTGCACTGGCTGAAAAACAAGTCACAAACCCAAACTATAATCCTAAACAAATAGGAGAAGCATAAAAAGCACCATCCGTCTAAATCACAGTCCCTGCAGCCAAAGCCAGAAAGGAGAGATGGCAAAATGTTGCTGACTGGACTTGTACAGTAATAGCTTTATCAATATCACTGCCTCATCATTCAGGCATGAGTAGATCTGGCTGTAATTACAGTCGTGTATCCCATTAAATCATTAGAAAACCTTATCTTAATTGTCAGCTGCAACACAGATGTCAACAATCCACAAAGAGGAGAGGGACGTAAAATCTGAATTTCAAGTCTTAAACTTACGTTCATCTTGTGGGTAAGAAAATATAGCGTTATTAGGTGAAGACGACCAGAAGCTGGTGCTGTAATACGAGAGAACGGCAAAGAAATCTTTTAATCCTCACAATCGATAAGTGCAAATTTTAGTCATTTAATCTGCCCAGTTTAGATAAGCAGGTCCCTCTGTAGAGATATCCCTCATTTAGATGCACGTCTGGAAAAGACTAGGAGGATTTAGACGAGGGAGAGAAGAAACTCTCTATACATCACGTTTCATCGTGTTCTGATCTATTTCACAAACAGAAAATGCTAATGAGGTCACAAACTTCACACCCCCGGTTTGTGGCCCTGAAAACTAAAAGATTTCTTTTCTCCTTTAGTTATGCAGAGTTGGAACCAGATGAAAATGCCCCTTGGCATAAATGGCTGGACATATTTTCCACATCCAAAAGGCTTCAAGATTTAAAAGATGTGGAAAGATGTGGAAACTGCCCGATGCACAGCACCTGCCTGTAGAATACCCACCATGCTCCTCTTTGTGAAACGTACACACGGCTGCGTGTCATTGTTTTGATGCACCTTTATATTACTGCTCATTCAACAGATAAAGCAGAAGCCTCTGATCTGTGCATTTACTGTGCTTGGTCAGCAAAGACAACCCCAGCACTCTCTGTAACTGCTCCAGCCGCTCGCTGCTGGAAAATGATTAATTCTCCCACGGAAAGCTCTTTCTGATTACTCTGTTGTTATAAGAAACAAAGAACACAACCTTGTTCTGCATTCTATTAGTTTCATTAGGAGCTTTATGGGACCAAATGCTGTCAGGGGTATGTAATAAAACACATGAATCAAGGTAACATGATAAAAAAAAAGTGTTTTGATGCTCCCAGTGGTTCTGTAATAAGCTCATTTGGGATTCTAAAGTCAAAGCAATTTATTTTTAATAGAAAGTGTCTTTTGTTTGCCCTTTACGCATGAACCAATATTACAGCCTGTTGGAGATTATGGTGATTTCTACTTTCAGATGCTATCCTTAACAAAACTGTTTGCCCAAATAAGTCAGCTTAGTTCACCTGCAATCAAAGTAAAACAAGCATTTGACTTCTCCTCAAAGTTAGATACCTGTGGTTTCCCTTCATGGTGTTTTCACATTGGAAGAGACAAAGCAAAGCAGGTTGCTTCTTTTAAAAGGGCTATTACAAAGTTTTTCTAGGTTACAAACAAGTAAAGTGACTATTATTAAGAATGAACAACAGCATAACAACATGAAGGTGCAGGCAGCAGCCCACCGGCTACTGGCACTCAATCAGAAACACTAAAAATGGCAGCTTCCAATTAAAATGTCCAGGAGGTGGCCTGTGCATGTGATGTAAAAGAATCGTCATAGGATTGCACAAAGCCACCTAGTTTAGTCAATCCTCCAAACACTCTGGATTCTGAGGGTGTTTCAGCCAAATTGTGAACCCAATTTTGCATCCCCACTGATTAAGAATAAGTCCACTCTTTTTGTAACAGAAAAAAAGCTGTAAATCTTAGCTTTACACAACAGAAAGAAGGGAAAAGGGAGGGGGATCACAGTCGAGTGCACTGCTTCAAAGGAAACTTCAGACCAGTGATGGAGCACATGGCGAAGCAAACCTCCTGCAGGGCCAGCCCAACACAACTCAGCCCCCACATTTAACTCCAAAAAACCTCTGGTCGCATGTTTAATCAGCTGTCATTGCATTTTTTGCTACATTTTGATTATCAAACAGGGATTTCTGAGGGGGTAAAACGTTGTTCAAACATCAGAAATCACCCAGTTTTGCATCTGCCGCCACTGTTTCATTGATCAACTTAACAAGTAAATCCACCATTTAAAAAAATAGCTATGCCTCAATACAAAGTCTAATTTGGCTAATAAACACCATACGGGGGAACTAAACGCCATTTCAGTCTGCTGTAGGCTAGAAGTTGACACTGTCCTTGTAACAGTCCAAATCTGGCCGAACTTATGGCTGATGGGCATTTAGACGAGAAATGTTTCATTTCTAAGTAAATGTTTGGTTTTCAACTCACCCTTATTCTTCTCATCGCTGCCACGATCTCCACTCGGCTGCTCGGCCGCGCCACATCCAGACTGCCGATGTACTGTGGTCGGAGAGGTGACATGACAGGTACAACACGTTAATGCAATCACGTCTGGCCGTTGCTCGGTTTACATTCTAATAAAACAGATCAGGTGCTCACAATAAGTCATATTTAACTTTGCACAACTTGAATGTCGCGCTCGCTAAGTGGTCCAGCTAACCACCTCTGGAATTGCTTCCAAAATGCGCAAACTTGTTTCGATTAATAGGTAGTAGCATAACAAAAAAACACTCGGAAACGTTTGGGTTCATTTAAACGCAAGGAAGCTAACGTTTTTTTTTTCTTTAAAGTTTGTAAATTCACCTTTGCCTCGAAGTTGATCCCATGCTGGAATGCTTCCTCGTTGTGCAATGGGATCCTTAAATCATGTCCATCATCAACAAGGTTGTATTTGGTTTTTCCAGGCATTTTCCAACTGTTTATTAATCCGTACTACTGGCGAAACCGAGGGGGGCTCCAACGGGACACAAACCAGGTCGATTTAATGCGGTAAAAATCAAGAAAAACAATTCCAAATTGGGTCAGTTGACGTTCTCCATCGCAGCGAAGCGTCCCGGCGTAGCAGCGCTCCTCCACCGCATCGACAGCAGCCAAGTGGCGGCAACAACTTCAGCAGCGCTCCGGCGAACTGCTGCCCCGGCTCACCGCTTCAAACAAAACACACATGCAAGCCCGTACAGACAGCGTCATGTGGGGACAGATGTTTTTTCCCGACTTTTCCGGTGTTCAGTGTGGAAGTTGGTCGCGTCCTGTCTCCTGTTCTCGGCTTTCTGCCCCCACCCCTCCGCATGGAGGGAGGGTGTGATTGGAGGAGTCCGGGAATCCCACCGGTTTCCATTGGAAGAGAAGCGCACCGTGGCCCGCTGGAGGAGTGGCTCACACGGTGGTACCTGCCCCCCTCATTCCCCCTTTCCCCTCCCTTCACTCACAACCACAAAAACACACACACGGAAAAAAAAAAAAAAACTTGAATGACAAACTAAGGAGTGGGATGACTTACTGTACAGTCACTGTTTTGTAAACTTTGACTTTTCTATGAACCTGCGCCGCAGCTACCACAGAGACAGATAATGGCCTTAAACTGAAAATAAAAACCAAATTAGAAACTGGGTGGTTTATCTATAGATCTCCTCGTGGTTAATATCCTAAACACGTGCTGGGAAATGACATGAAACTTTAAAACTCCGTCTGATGCTGGGAATAGTAAATAGGCTACTAATAGCAGTTTTCAAAGCTGTTCTCCTGGGATAAAATAAAAAGGACAAGGCTACCAACTAGTGGTCATGTGCCAGAACATGCCTGTAAGACAATAAAGTAGAAAAGATTTGATTACTTATAAAGAAATTAAGGCAGAGCTTTGTTCTCAAAAGTTATTCAATTTATACAGTAATCTCTTAGTTTTTTATCTGTTTCCATGAAAGTGGAAAGGCTGGATAGCAGTCATCTGGGACTTTACTCCAAAATAAAATAGGCTATCTACATATTAATTTACTTTTTTTTAAAAAGGGGGGGGGGTGACTTGAAATAATAGTAGCCTATAACTTGTCTAATTAATATTAACTAAAGTTATGAAAACTTAGCAATGAACTCTCACTTTGCAATGCATTCTGGGGAGTGAAGTGAAATAGTTTTATCTTGACCCCGTCCGTCGTAGGGGAGACCAGGGCCAATTATTCTCTATACCAGAGGTTGCAACAAATGAAGTGGACTACTAGTTTATTTTACATGTTGGGGTGTCAGAGAATATAGCACATTGTGAGCTGATGTTACCACCAAATAAACATTGTGCACTGTCTTAAATAAAAAATATGAACTTCATATATTTCAAAATAAGCTTCTTTCAGGAAAAAATCTTAACAGTGATCAATGCAGATTTGTTAGAGGACATATTAAGGCATCCTGTAAGACCTCAGTTATTGTTCAGTTTGATGCTAACTTTAAGCTAGAACTATAGCTCTAACAAACATGGCAGTCGGGGCAGCTTGTCACAGTAATTTTGGGTTAAGTTGTCACTGGCTCAGTGCCATAAGTCTTTTCAGTTAAACCCGGCAGAGATGACAATAAAGTAAAAATATCCACAGTCTAAATGAAGCCGTGGGTTGTCCTTTCCTCTGTATCCAGGGTCATGTGACGTGTCTGATGGTTTACGCTCAGACGCTGTGACAGGAGGATCGGAACAGCGGGTTGTTTACATCCCAGCAGGACATCCAGTGTTTCCTCTCTGATGTTTGTCCTCACACATTTTGCTCGCCAGCTTGAAGCATTTAAGTGATTGATGAGAAAAAACTATTTGATGGCCTTTGCTTTCAGCCTTTGTTTATAACCACCAACCAGATTTTTCCAGATATAAACATGGTTTTAACTGAGTGGATCCAGTGGTCTCAGGTGCTTGCCATACACTACAGGTGTGTGCACATGTACTGTCTTCTTCAATGTGCCTTTTAGTGTGTCAACCATCCTAGCACCTGAGATAAAACCAGAGTTTTAAAGCTCAAAGGCTTGTCACTTCACACACATAGTTTGTCCATTCAGAGACACTGTAGTACAAATGCTGACGCAAAATATGGCAGGTGCCACATATGTGGTTCACTGCAAAGAGATATACATGGTTCATTTAAAAGAAAATAATTATTCTTGTAAAGTGATTGTAACCCAATAAAAAAAAATTTTCATGATATATAAATCTTGTCTGTCATTGACCTTTGATTTTATTACACACTAAACCTGAAATGAGAATTGAAATGTTTCGGACTTGTGTCCATTGGGCCTCTGATGTGTGGTCTTATCAGATCAATATCCTAAGTACAAGAACTCCCTTTACTTTTAGCAGATCCCACATTTTATTTCCAACCATATGGAATAAAATCAGCTTCAGTAAAAAACAGACTGATGTAGCCAGCGGAGTAATTGCGTATGGATGTTGCCATGTTTTATAATGCACATACAGTGTGTACCACCCTGGGAGTAGAGATGCATCGCCTCCCGCAAGGTGGTCCCAGGCGGATGGAGAGGGGAAGTGGGGCAGCACAAATTCGCATTCTCACCAGCTCCTTGAACATATACAGAGCGCCACTCCTAATAGTATCCTCAGGGTGACTCATTCTGGATGTTGTTGTTTCGGAAATGGCATCTGTCTACAAGCTGTCTCTTTTTTCATCATCTTCTGCCGTGACATTCAGCCCCATTTAAAGAATCAGCGTGATTCATCCAACTGTATCCTCTTCTTTCACAGTTCAGGCTTTGTGGGTGATGTAGCAAAGACAAGCTTTATGAAGCAATGTTCAGTTTCAGGTCACAAAACATCCGATTTTGAAGCACACATTGACTGCAAGGCCCTTAAACCTCATATCACTGCCTCTTTTTAACATACATGAAGAGATTTGAAGGACAGTTGAAGAAAAATCTGCAGCATCAAGCTGCGTCGATAGTCCCAGTGGCCATGACCACTTTGACCTTATGAAATGAGAACAGCCAGCAAGCAGACGGGAGCAGCTGCTGTCTCTGCATGAGGAATTATTTCTGAATAAAGCCAGTCACCCTCATACAACCCATGTCTTCTTAAGACTTAAAAAAGATGGGAAGTTATTTAATCCATGGCCAGGAATTCAAGTACAAGCTGATCTGTTGATTAGAGCTGGTCTTACAGCATATGCTCCCTACATGAGGTAGGCTTTGCAGATCAGTGCACAAACACAGCATGGTTCCTCTTAGAAGTCAAAAGGGAGCAGGCGTCGTATGGCATCAGCACTGTTGAATCTTTCAGAGTTTATGTTTAAACCCCAAAAGCTTTTAGAAATTGTGGTGCAGCCCGGCAGGGTTCCATATTTACAACTTGTCTTTCTCAAAGGCAGAAAAAAGGAGCGATTTTGAGAATATCAACACTAGCCACAATGGTTTCTTTAGTGCTCCTTTAGTCATAACCATTATGCCTAAACCTAACCAAGCAGTACTTGACATCAGAGGTGCATAATGAATGGAAATAAAAGATTAATTTCAAATCAAAGTAAATGGAATTAGCATCATGTAATGTCAGACAATTTTATTTTTCAATCAAGGGGACTAATCTGTAGAGTAAGCTTCATAATGGTTTATACAAACTTCTTAAAGACTAAATGTCATTGATTTTTCCTTAAAATCTGAAAAAAAGCTGGTTTAACTTAAACTAAACATTTTCAGGTATATTTTGCCTTATGATGCACTAACTGAAGTTTAGAACCAACAAAATGACAAGAACTGTCAAGTGCTTTGTGCACATTAAAAAGATTAATTTTGTATTTGTTATTTTGATTTTGACTTTAAAGTGGAAATACTTTTTTTCTTAAATCTAATAAATCCATTTTTGTTAGCGACAATAGCAACAAAGTTTAAACTCTTTTAAATCTACACACACACACACACACCTAAAATATAACTTAAAAAAATAGCTGGAAATAAATTAGAATCAACATTAATATAACATTAAAGTAGCAGAAACGCTGTTTGCAGCTTTCTGTACTGAAAGATGGACTTAATGGACAATATATCCATTATCTACACAGGATCTCAGAGCTTGGCTTGCTTTTTTAAGGGACCAGAAATGAAGCTTTGAGTAAAGTGACATGATTATATGTTTAAGATAGGATTCCATCAGTAAGATATTTTTTAAAAAAGAGAGAAAAATTATTTGATAGTGACTCCTGCTGCAAATTTGTGATAAACCACTTCTGCCTTCTGATTATTTTTTTCAGTCAAATTCATTTATTTATGCTGCTTTTTTATCCGTCATAATTATCTATATATTTTATATTGATTATTTATTCTTGTTGATCAATTGCTATAAACTTATTTAACATTTGATTGTATTTTCTTTATTCCTCCTTATTTCTTTTTGTCATTTTTTGTGTTTACTTTGATTTTATATAGGCTAATTGAAAATAAATTCAAGTGTTCAAGAGAGAAAGGCAGACACACATCAGGACATAGTGCAGATGTCAGCTATACTTGCATACAATTATATGCCAGTCCATATAGTGGTTCCAGTTGAATTCCCATCCTTGACTCCACTGGTGGGCTCCACAGATGTCCCCATTCAGTCCTTAGTCATGCTGCAAACATGACAACAAGGACCAGAGTCAGGCCACAAATCTGGATCAACCCTTGGAGCAGTTTGCTTCAGTGCATCAAATAATAAAGCTAAAAAGAGATTAAAAAGGGGGAAAATATCAACAACAGACTGCTTGAATGAACAAGCAGATCATGAATGAGTTCCAGGTTTGAAATGAAATCAGATGAAAGGGCGCCACCATGTGGACATGTTTTATAATGCAGGAAGCCTTTATACAGTAAACAGCATTGTGTAAAAAGGTGGGGAAAAAATAGCAAATTGCCAAAGCTGAAATTGAAAAAACAAAACCAAACGTCACCACTATTTCCGTTATATGTATTTGTGTTCACATTAATTATTTGGCCTGAGAGATGTGAGGAAATGTGTTGGTTATGTGTAATGATATAAGAAATACACTCACCAGTTACTTGATTAGGTAGCTATGCCCTGCTGGTACAAGGTTGGATCCCCTTTTCCTTCAGAACTGCCTTAATTCTTAGTGGCATAGATTCAGCCAGGTGTTGGAAACATTGCTCAGAGATTTTGCTCCATATTGACATAAAGGCCTTTCACAGCTGGTGAAGGTGGAGACCGTGGGAACTTGTCGTGTTCAGGAAACCAGTGGAGATGATCTGAGGTTTGTGACATGGTGCATTATGCTGCTGGTGGAAGTCATTAGAAGATGCTACACCGTGGCAAAAAAAGCGCAATTCTTTTTTTTTTATTGTTTATTTTGCAGGGACTTTGCACAATTAAAAAATTGCCCCAGAGTTATCGAGGAGCTTATTAGCATCTGCATCCCCTGAGCAAGAAAACAAACAACAGTTAATACAAATAAAATAGGAAATTACATATAACAGTTGACAAACAATTTAAAATGAAATACAGCTACAGATAAGAAAATATAAAGTAATTTATTCAGCACAATACAATTTAAATAAAAAAGGGTTAAAAATTTAATGAACTGTACAACGCATAAATGGTGACTATAAACAATATACGAGGTTTTACTTTAGTTATAGCAGCATATTTAGAAATTTCAAGCCCAGTGAGTGTTTACATTTCTGAACTAAACATTTTTATGTCAGGCATCTATGTCAGTACACACATAAATCATGACTGAAGTAAACTGATAAAGGACATGTTGGCAATAACTTGCCCTGGAACACTGAAAAGAAAAAACCTGGATGAATAAATTCAGTTCATTAGAAGTGTATCTAACAGGACAAAATTTCATTGTTCAAGTTTTCATAATTCTTAAAGGCACAAAAAAAAGTAATTGATAGAAACGATTACTCAAAACTCCACCCAGGGCTTTGCATTGAAAAACAGATTTACATGGTCCACGTAACTGTAGACGGCTTTTCAGTATAAGTGAATGCTCTTTTCTTGGCTGAGTCTGTGTTACATTATTGTAAACGTGACATACTGTCTTCCTTTGATCTACTTCATAAAAGAGTCTTTGCATTCAGACATTTTCACTGACTGTAGATTGAAATCCAATAGGTTTGTTCCTCTCCTGAGCGCTTTCACACACTGTCAGTCTACCGAGCACATTGTGAGCCTCGGCCTTTAGTGTGCCCATAAATCTGCCACCTTAAATCACACCAAGGTCTATTGCGAGTATCCTGACTCCGTTCGGTGCTAGAAGCTCTGCAGTAAACCTATCGAGTGCAGGAAGTTTGATGATTTTTCATTCTGATGTAGAAACCGTAAAGAAAGCACACAGAGATTAACTGAGATAAATCCACTATAAATGGATGCTTCAAGATGTTGTTTTATTTTTCTAAAATTATATTCATTAATATGCAACTATAACCACTAAATACAAATGAGGGCATGCAGTGGATGGAGGGGATTGTCAATGATTAACAGGAGCCTGTAACTTTGCCTTAGTAGTCAGGCTGTCCAAAGCATGCCTTCATTCACCCCTTAGTGCGTCGCTGCTTAGAAGACGGGTCTCAGCACAACACTGATAGAACATCTGCAGCTGCTTTTTCTAGAAGTGGAATCATATCAGCCTTCTAGGGAAGAACAGTTGTCTGTCCTCTCATGGACAGCATCTAATCTGTACCAAGTCCACAGTTACTGTTGAAGCTTTTATTATTATTTTTTAATTCCCAAATGCAATAAATACATAAAATTACCAGGTTGAAATGACAGAGACAATGAAGACAACAGAACATTATGGAGTGAGACTTGAGTGGAAAAAGAGATGTGTGTCTGTGTGAGTACAACTCATCCAGCAGGTAAAATAATAAATGAAGTTGGTAGCATGTACCAAAGTCCTGTATCAGTTTCCTGAACTTCTCCCTCCTCTCCTAATATACTGCAAAATTGTGCAATCTCAATAAGAATTAAAAAACAGTTCCATTGAGAGGATTCAGACTTCTATCAAGTGGATGAGACAATTACACTTGGTAAGATCTCCTTAAATAAGAAAATAATATCCAGACTTAAGATGAGTGAGAAACATCTCAAAAAATAAGTTGTGAAATATGCATTTCAATCCCTTCTTGAGTGAAAAATCCCCTCAGAAGCAGCCTGTTAATACTTCTTTTAAGTGTTTTTTCTCACTTTGACAGAGAAAGATCTTAAAACAAGATGGTTCTTTTTCATGTCAGAAGTGCGACTTTTTCTTTTCTAAAGCTCTACTTTTACCTAAAAAACCAGATGAAAAATCTCCATCATCCTGTTCTTGCCTCAAAATAAGATCATAAAGACTTTTTGGCTGATCATAAGATTCTAAGACTTGGTTAGAGAGACTGCTTTTGCAGCATCGTCTGTAAACTTTTGCAATTTTAAGTGATCTTTCATTTCCCAAATGAATTTTAACTTTTGCAGGCCACATAACAGTTGATTAAGTATTAACTTTAAGTATGTTGGGTTTCTACAAATTGGGCTGCACTGAGCTTCATTATTATTCACCAAATCATTATTTTATTTATTTTTATTTATTTATTTTACCAAATCATTATTAATTACACTGTCAAATTTTTGTTTCTACAATATTTTTGCAAATTAAATTCACCAACTCTTTAACAACGGTTTGTGTAAAAAGCTGTGTTTTTAATAAAAGTATTGTACTGTAAAAGAAATGCAAAAGTTCTCCATGTGGAATTTTCCATCAGTAAAAGTTACATTGGCATTACTTTGAGTGACCCTGTGCATAGTATCGTTCTTTCAAATCGTAGAGCTGATCCAGTATTTACTCTATATTTGTTATCGTGTTTTAAATGATCAGCATCAGAGAAAAAACATGAGACTTATTGATTTTTCAGACAACATCTTCTGTGTCTGCAAAGAATTCAGAGGAAAATCTTTTCACTTTTCTTTAGCAATATCTTTTAGAGATATTTTAGTGAAAAATATTTAAATCAAACAGACAATCTGATTATTCACAAGAATGATTATGAGTAGCAATTACTATTCGATTTTTTTCTTTGCAATTATGACAGTCATTGAACAAAGAGGAGTTTATAGATCAGATCTTGAGTCTTTCTAAACCCAGGTTGTGTCTTCTTGGTCCGGGGCAGGAGCTGGCGGATGGAGCGGATCTGGGCGAGGCGGGCTGATTCACCACAGTGCCAAGGAGAAGGCTGGGTTTGGGCACAGCGATGTCTGAGGTTGGTGTGACTGAGTGCATGTGTTCATGTGGATGAAGGTGTGTGTGATTGTGGTGCTGATGCTCAGTGTGTCCACTGTCTGCTTGTGAGTGGACCTGCTCCTCCACTGTGGCCGCCTACAGGGAAGGAAAAAGAGAAAGAGACAGTGCTGCAAAGAATTTTAAAAAGTTTTTGATCTGAAGAAAGTCAATTGGTTGAGTTTGGGCCCTTACAACTACTTTAAATCAGTTTAAATGTAGTGTGTAAGAATTACTGACATCTAGTGGTAAAGACAGGTAATGATTTATAAAAACCTTCCATAAATCAAGCTTTCACATATTACTAATGTAATCAATATACTTGCATTTTTTTTTAGTTTACCACAACAGTGAGATGAGTTACCTGAGGTTCATAGATCTCACACTCCACCTGGACAGGTTTCTGGTTCTGAAAGAAGCTGCTCTTTTTACCGACAGGGTTTCTGACCTCAAACGGCTCATCGTGGGCAACGTGGGACCCGAAACAGAAGCCTCTATGCTGAGAGAGGATAAATCAAACATAGTTAGGCCTGAAAACTGGACAGGAATTCCACAGTAAAATTACTCTGTTTTTCCTTTCACAGAACCTTGGCTGATATGGGGCCACCTCACTTGGCAAACTCATTTCCAAACTAAATGTTGAGCCAGGTCAGTCCAAACTGAGTATTCTGAAAACAATGACTTCAATACTTTGGGAGGGCCTGAACCTTCAATTGACATGTGCTTGAAACATTTAGGATTCAACTGTCTTGATAAGTTTAAATCATGCTGATGAATTTAAAGCAAGTCTTTCTTTTTTTGCCATATCATCCACGAAGGACTCTGATGCAAGCAGTCCCAACTTGCTTTGACACCAAACAAAACAGCTGGCCATGTGTTCTTAGGACTCAAAATATCCTAACAAAGCTGGCACGAGACAGCTTTTTACCATTATAGCGAAATCAATAGAACCAAAAGGTTTGAACACCAGAAGAAAACTCATTCATGTGTTGATCTCCAGGAGACTGGATTACAGTACCGGTCTTAAAACAGGACTTCCTAAAAAGAACATTAAAGATCTGGGGCTCATGCAGATGCTGCTGCCTGAGTTTGAACCAGGACAGAGAGAACAAATCCCAGAACGCTTCAGGCACAGAATATATTTGTGATATGTTCAGAGACTATAAATTTAGCAGGCATCTGGCATCCAAGGACTCAGGTCTGCTAGTCCAGACTAAACATGGAGAAGCAGCTTTTAGTGGGATAAACTGCCAGTGGACATCAAACTTCCACCAAATGTCAACACCTGTAAATCCAACCTAAAAATATTCAATTTCTCATGTGCCGTAACCGTGAAATTTAATAATTTTAGCTGATTTATTTGACATAAAATGTCAGGACATTTGTTTCTCTTTATATCTGTAATGCTTTTAATATTTTATGTGAAGCACTTTGAATTGTACATGAAATGTGCCACACTAGTAAACCTGCATGGCCTCATTTGTTCCAGACATGGATGTCAGCAGGTGCCAGAATGTTGCCAATTTTCTTTTTTGATATTATTGATAACATAGTACTTTTAATGTAAAATCGAACTCTAATCTAATCCAGCTAAGACCAGGAAATGTTACATGACTTTATCCAGTAAGGTTAGGCAAGGCCAGGCAAGTTTATTTATATAGCGCTTTTCAGGTCCAAGACAATTCAAAGCGCTTTACATACAACATTAGAATTACAAT
>JBBBVT010000015.1:3055632-3098849 GCA_037177035.1 Craterocephalus eyresii
CTAGCATACTGGCTAACTAAGCTAAGTGGCCTTCTTGAATCTGTAGACCACAAAGGCACGCTGTAACGCTTAAAGGTAGTACTTAATTGTTGGCTGCATAGAGTGTATATTTCCATAGACACAGTATATATTATGGAATGTTTCACTGAGATGTAACTAGATTTTTGAAAGCGGTCAAAGGGGTGATGTTAAGATTGTAATTAACAATGAGGGTAAAGATCTGCTACCAGTCGAAAAGATAATTTATTTAAAGTAATATACATGTTTAATACTCTTATATCCAAGTAATGCAGTAAGAACTATGAGCTAAAAGAAATGAACCAACTTCTCTGTAAATGATAAGAATGTAGACTTCGTGTTGAGTAGCAGCAGTTCAGACAGACCAGTCAGTATTAAATGTATTTATATCATCATGCAATCAAAAATAAAAGAAAAAGAATGACATCACACACTTCATCTCATGGCATGAAATAGAAAAATGATATACTCAAGCACTTTGGAGTTAGTTTGGCAGTCATTTAAATGTCTTTTATAAAGTGTTTCTTAGCATCCACTCATCCCGTCTGTACAGCAGCAGACAGATGCAACCAGAGTCCATCATTATCATTTCACATCTTAAAGCTTAACTGTGGTAACAATTGGCTTTGCTCTGTGAACATTTTCCATATCCACACTGTGAAAATGGTGGCATTGTCTACTTTTAGTGGAAACATTGAGCATGTTGAGCAGTTGTGTGTATCTGTTGCATGCTAAACTGTTTTTTTACCGTCCAAGGAATAAAATTGTGATGTGATGCATTTTACAATAGACACATGTTAAAGTCAATAGCTTTAGATTTCAGTACAGGCCTTAATGATTTTCATTTTTAAAAAAAAGAAGTGGCCTTGCACAGTTAAATGGTTTATTGAAATAGATACTGTGACTAAGATAACATTGTGTTTGTAGAGGGTTAATAAATTATGCTTTCATCCTGTTAATGTCATGTGTGATTATTCCTAAATAAAACTGTAGAAAAATCTGAATTTATGGCTGTTTTACTGAGTCTTGTTTGGGTTATTCTGTAAAAGAAAATAACATAAAAAATAATGATACAGATACCTGTTATTCAAGGTACTATTTGAAACAATATATTTGGGAAGAAACTCAACTCAATAAACTTAATAAACTAATAAACTCAAAGAAACTCAATAAACTCAACTATTAAATTTAATTTGACTTTTCTTTTATACCTTTTCAAAAAATTAAAAGTACCTCAAATAAAATCAAATTATCTGAAATTATTCCAGTTTATTAGTTTTATTTGATTTCTAAATTAATTTTACAGTTTATTTCACTTATGTAGTTTCATCATCCAGTAAAAGTATTTAATCAATTTGAGTTTAATTTTATCGCAGATGGATGGATAGTCTATTGTGTATTAATGGAATCAAAATGATTTCTAAATTGTTTAGGTTGAAACTATATGGTATGTTATCATCCTGTCACCATCCAGGGTGTGAAATGACAAAACCATCAGCAAAAAGTGTGACTAGCCATAACATGACCTGTCTTGTCATTACTAGACTATTTCATAACAGCAGGCTGCAGGGTACCATCCTGTCACCAGGCTTGTCATTCAATGACAACTTGAACAACATGGAAAACAATATGAAAAGACATGTAGCATGACTTGTTATTCATGAGCAATGCTGTCCTTCTGGGATCTATATACATGATTCATCCAGAAAACATGAACTCGTTAACATTTCCATGCTTGAAGCACATGGCTGCAGAGATATTGGCCACTTTTTAAAGACTTTGTCCAAGATGTATTTGGAAGTGGAAAAATAAATGAATAAACGGAAACTTGAATATGATCTTTAATTTGTTTTTATTACCTTTAATATATTTTTCTTTAATTTTCAGCTGACTACACAGAACATCGTGACTCGATCTTACCTAAAACCGTCTCCAAGTTATATCTCAGTAACAGTCAGCAGACATGTGGTAATCTCTGCCATCTCAAGCAGTGGCTGCATAGGGCTTTTGGATTGTAGAGGATTATCAGGATGTAACAAAATTATCTTATAATGACCAGATGTCATTTTGCACACACAGACACACGCAAACACACACACACACACAAAAAGAACAATTTTCACATCAAGATACCTGATGAGTGCAGACCAAGAGCCGACTCAAATGTAAGACTGTGAAATCTTGCCTGTTGGGCTGATGCCCAGTGGAAGTGTCAACATTAACAGCACCTTAGAACAAGAAAAACTTTTTCTAAGTTGTGTTTAGTGATTTTAAAGGGAGGCAAACTTGATTCGGAAATCCTGTTCAGCTATTTTGCTGTTTAAACTGGTAAACGTGACTGAGGAAAGGTCATGTTGCAGGACATGAATCATTTGTTCATATTTTGCTGCAGCTTTGAGCAGCTGGGAGATAAACTGCATGTATTGTTGGTGCCATGGCTCATTTTGCAACTTTGCATTGGGACTTTTAAAGATTAATCTTTGGAGGCAGAAAATGCAGCAGTACACAACGATGGATAACTTTATTAGCAAGGAATTGGAAATGCCGATGGAATAACAAAGAATTATCTTTTAGTTAACCAATCCAATATGAGCAAAGAAACTTGATTTCTTTTTGCCCAGCCACATATTTTGCAACCTTTAATCTGATGGACAGGCGACCTGTCCAGGGTGTACCCTGCCTTCCGCCTGATAAATGCTGGGATTGGCTCCAGCCCATCCACGACTGAATTGAATTAAGCGGTGCATAAAATGAATGAATGAATGAATGAACGAATAATATGAGAGCACACTAAATCGTAGCATATGTAGATTTTTCTGTACTGGTCATGTAAATATTCCATTTGAACAGAAGTTATTTTAAGTGCTAATGTTTTAAGCTATGTAAATAATTGCAACACTTTTCATTCCTGTTATTTCTCTCATGCTTTGCCTTAAGAAAATATCCAGGACTTTCAAAAAATTTAGTTAATTTATAAAATTCAGTTTAAACACCAGATTGTTCAAGCTGCCAGTGTGGTTTTCTCTGGCCAATTGAACTGATTTTGATGTTTATAATCTTGCTTAATTTCATGCTTTTCTTAGCTTCAGCCTCTGTGCCTCGCTCTGTTCCTTCTCCAGCCTGTCAAAGCAATGACCCAACTTCTCCTGCCTACAGCGCCTACCTCAAGCTTGCTCTGCCAATCAGCCTCACTTGCACTGCTCCCTTCAGGGCTCGTCTGTCTCTGCTGGAAAAACTCCAGCTCACTCTGCATTCAGGAACCAACAGATCTACCTTTTATTGTTACCTGCTTTTCCCGAGCAATGCCTTTGGATCCAAATAACTGACAGTACAAAGCTGACATTTCTAGCCCACCGAACATGATGCAAGCATGCTTTCACTGTAATAAATTAACAAGAAAAGTATGTGTGATTCAGAACTTATTCTTTAGATGTCCAATAAAGGAACTATATCATGTTTAAAATCAGAAATGGCATTTTATAGCAGTAATTTATTTGAGTACCTTTGCACCCATCTTAACTCCAAGTGAGAATTATTTCCAAACAAGAAGAAGCGCTTTCTACCGGGGGAACCAGCTTTGTGGAATTTTAAGAACACAATTCCTGTTGACGATCAGGAAGCTAATAAATTTGCTAAACATTACATACCGTAACACATCACCTCCAATGCAGCTGTACATGTTTCAACCAGACCAGACAAACACATAACAGCATGGCTGCAACAAAAAACGACAACAGCAGAACATCTATTTGATAAATATGCCAAGTACCTCCAGTTTTTCACTATGTACCGTTTCGTCTTTCATTTTCCTCTGATGATTATAAATATGCCTGTATAGCCTACTCCCGTTAATGGCTACAGGTGTGGGAAGTGTGATCTGAGGCAGGAAATATCTACAGCTAAAATCTAGAACAAAAGCCAATGCTGCTTAGACTCTTAACTATGCGAGCCTATTTGGCTGCTTGCTTTTCTATGTAAACAATCGTGGCCTGGCCAGGGAGCCCCTCGGGTTACTCCGAGATGAGCTGGCTGATGTGGCTGGGGAGAGGGCAGTTTGAGCTTCCCTTAGGCTCCTGCCCCTATGACCTGCTCCCAGATAAGCAGCAGAAGATGGATGGATGGACAGTTGTAGAAATCAAACAGTCCAGCTGTCCAAACAGTACATATGACTTATTTAAAGCAGAATTATGCAACATTTTTACCTCAATAAATGCTTTTCTGAATCCCTGTGGAGCTAAACAAAGTGTTTATGGAGTGATTCGATGTCGCTTCAGCTCCTCTCGGGGTATCTGGGCTGAAAGCAGCACTTGCAACTCTGTCTTGATCAGACCAGAAAGATCTTGCGATAACAAAACCTTCTTTGCGGCACTCAGACCGCTTTACAACCGCTAACAGTGCTAGTTTAGAGCAAGTCAGGGCCAAACTAAGCATCGGTTGTTTGACTTTCCACCATCTAAACATTAGCTCCTCAAAACTGGTTCCAGACAGCCAGGCAGTAAGGCACCAACTCTTTGCCGGACCAGAGTGAGGAAGCGGTTCACGTAGCTTGCGTCAGGGGTTGGAGCCATGTTCACAGTCCTCCCCGGTGCGAATAGCCTCCCAAAGTGCTCCCAGGCCGGTCAAGAGATACAATCCCTCCATCATGCCCTGGGCTTACCCAAAGGTCTCCTCCCGGTGGGACATGTACGGAATACCTCCCCAGGGAGGCGCCCAGTAAGCATCCTAACCAGATGCCCATGCCACCTCCTCTGGATCTTCTCCTGGATGGACATTATAACCAGAATCAGTGTGACCTTGACAGAGTCCAACCATTAATGGAAACAAATTAGGACTTATTGCTGGAAATGCAGTCCCTCCTAAGGGACCACCTTACCAGGGGGTCATGTTTACACATTAGTTTGTTATATTTCAAAAAGTGCCCAAATTTTACTTAGTCACTTCTTGGCCTTGTGTTTCTTTCATGACTGTTAGATGTTGTCTTGACTGGTTCCACAGGTTAATAATGTGGACATGGTTTACGATTTCATTGTCATTTTAACCTTTGACCCTCTTGCCCATTTATCTGCTCCAGTTCATAGGGTGGAAAGGAAAATGAAAAGCAAAAAGGGAATTAAATTTAAGGTGTCTCTGCTCTCAGCATTCAAGCTTTTTTATATCCACGAGACACCTTCAAGAATGTAATGCTTGATCCACCAGTCAGAAAACTAAGCTAAAGTGGATAGAAAAACATGAGATAAAATATGGCTGCATGGCTTTACAAACAATGGCTGCACTGATGTACTTCCATAAAGGCACAAAGTAAATTGTCTGCTGTATTCCATCCTCCATATGCCACATCTCTCAATGCCTTCATGTCTAGCCTTCCAGCCGTTTTCCACCTCCTGTGATAACCACATCTTGCCTTGTTTTTTTTCCCATTACTTTAAACCCAGTGTTTGATATCACAGCAAGATCTACTAACTGATGACCTTTGCACCAAACCTTGCCTCGAGGAAAAAAAGAGTTTGATTCTATCTGTATATGGGGAATTGTGCTCCTGGGCCTTCCTCCCTGTAGGGTTACCCAGTCTTTTCTTACACAAACCGTGTTCCAGATGTAAGGAACTGTACCAGCTGAAACAGGGATGTTTATAATAGTAATACAATATCCATGTCACAGAGAGAACAGCATATCCTGACTTATTCCCAGCATGTTCCATACCAGCACTTTTACAACTACATACCATTTAGTATCTCTTCTAATGCTATCTTTGTGAAGAGCTTTGTTGTAAGCCAAACCATGAACTTTTTACTGTGTATAGAGTCTTGTTTATATTAAAGTTTTGCACATGATTTCATGGCAAAACTACCCGTCTTCCTCACATGAACTTTGTTGGTTATTAATATACAAAAAAGTAGCAGCATTTTTGCTCCCTGACTCATTGCATCCAATACATCACGTCACAGACACAGAGGAACCTAGTGAGCAAAGATGCTATCAGCTTTGGCAACATATTAAATATTCAATATCTCAGAAATGAGATTTTGGAACAAATGTTACATAATGCAACAATTTGGGGTCATCCATTTTCAGGATCAATAGCAGGTAGAGTGTCCCACATCCACAGTGAAGATTAAATCAGTTACCATCAGATGCAAATAGAAGAAATATTTTTCTGTTTATTCGGAAGACCCTGTCATACTGCTACTTCTCCCGTGGTCTGACATAGGTGATAGGAAGAAATCCTTCCCCTCTCTTAATCAAGAACAGTTCTCGTAACATCTGTAAGATAGAAATGGTCACATTCTTTAAGCAGATTGTGTGGATGCTGAATGTTACCCGGATAGTTTATCACAGAATTGTGATTGGTGTCAGTTTTTTGATCAGAATCAGAGATGAAGCACTTTCCATTGTCCTTACAGGGCTATTCTGTCACAAAAAATGCTAAGGGCCCCCGTTGTGTTTGTCTTAACTCGCCCCTGACTAAGGCAAGTTAAAACAAGCGTGGTGCTGTGATTTACTCTGTGCAGAAAGCCAAAGACTGAAGAATTTCAAGTTTTTAAAGATAGTTTCTTAGTGACTAACAAAACATTTGTGTCAAATTAAATAGTTTACACCATCACTTACCAAACATGATGGGGTGCACGTAGAAATATTTGAATCAAGTTAAGCCAATTTCTTTTCAGCCACTGGATGGTGGTCACAAATATTCTGGACCATTTTCCCTTTTTATGGTCAGTGATCATTTACTGGAGTCAAAAAGTCTATTCTGATGGGGTGGTAGTAATTGTGACATTAAAATGTTTCTGGATGTTAGTTAAATAGAAGCAATTTGCTGCTTACATTAAAATCTGTAGGCCATCTTTGGCTCTTATCAGTAATTGTTGGGAAAGCAGCAGCAAAGCCACACACACACACACCGATCATCCTATAGAACACTATTTTATTTGTTTATATAATTTTCCATTCTTACAACATTAAAATGAATACAGGTCATGGTCCTCTAAAGAGTCAAATCTGCTTTTAGTGACCTGTGAGCGACCCAAAAATAACTCCTGGTACAGTCTAACCGCAGGACAGATAGACTTGGTTGAGACTGTTGACAAATGTCGAATAATGGGTTTGACTGATCTGATTTAATAAAGCAGAACCCTCATTGTCTGGGAGGGAGAAATGCCAGAAGGAGACACTAAGCTAGTTGCTGGTGAGGGAATCCATTGAGGCTAAAATCATTAGAATCGATCAACTTTCAAGTCAACTTTCCCATTGACACAAAATCCTTCCTTTTTAAACAGGATCCAAAAAACTAGGAAAACATGAAAAAGTGTGAGCAGCAGATCTGCACAATGAAGTTGTCATTCAGTGAGAATGGCATTTAACACAGCACATCTCCTCTCCAGGGTTTCAGCTGCAGAGACTGGAGATTCAAGGTCATAATGCAGTTTAATGGATTGTCTGAACATGATGTCATTGATGGCAGAGTAAATGTGGGCAGAGGGATTGGATGTCAGCACAACTGATTTAGTTCAATAAAAATGTGCTTTTACTTCCCGGAGAGATTGAGGGCAGTTGTACCAAGAAGGTTTACATGTGTGATGACAGAAACTGATGATTAATGAATGAAAACAAAAACACACAAAAGTCCTTCAACACCAACAAACCATTTATTCCTTAAACCTTCACATCTGTTGTCTTTGACATTTGTAAATATAGTATCTTGTGTAATTTGAGTAATTGGGTAAGCATGAAGGGCATCCAAAGTTTAAGCCAGTCAAAATGAGTTATGCCTACACCCATGGCCCTTTGCCACTCCCCCCCCCCCACATTACTGAACCTGTGAGGGGTAATATGGGTGAGTCATTCCATTTTGAGTATTATTTGTATTATTTGCTTAGTAAATATTGGAATAAACTGTTTTTACACATTTTAAAGATTTATGTTGTGTCATTTCAGAATCCAGTGTTCTTGTTTGTTCTCATAAGCTGTGAACTCCTTAATACCTGTTGCGACAAAAAAAAAAAAACCCCTCAACAACAAAATACTTCTGGTATTTTTAAAAAGGTTACATTCCTTTTTAAATAGTTTTGTTTATTCAATATTAACTCTTAGTAATGCATTAATGGTATTAATTCATGTACTGTATTTAACACATATAATATGTATAATTTTAGTCTTCAAATCATAAAAGATAAAGGAAAGCCTCGCATCATCTGAGCATAAGATCAGGAAGAAAATAAATTACATCATCTTCCCAAAAGAACCGTAATCTCTCTTTGAAGGTTCCTATTTATAAGAGTTTATAAAGAAACAATCATAATTATCCAGATGTGAAGCCCATCCAACATCTGTTTCCTCTGCACTCAACCCACATACAGCAAAGTATGAAATAATTGCAATCACACCAAGCATGTGTGCATTTTACTGATAAAAACAGAGTCCACAGTGGAAGTACAGTATTGTGCATGGTGAGCTTGTCCTACAGAGATTTTTCCAATCAAGTTGGACTGCAACAAGTATACAGTACAGACAGTATATACAGAACTCAGATCTTCCCTCTGCTATGCTGCCACTTCCCAATCCCACACTGTAAAACTTTCCCTGTTAGTTATGATGCCACTGCTCTGGTCTTTGTGTTTCATTCTTGCTCATGACTTTGTGTTTACTTAGCTTTTTAAATCTCACTTCTCCATCCAGACAGTACATTCCAACCACACTTTTGAGTTTCCAAAAAGATGAACCCCTTTCAGAAATCAGATTCCTGCAAATTCATCTTCAGAATTGACTCATGGCTTTTCCCATCATGTTTCACTGTGAAGAGCAGGGTTAGCATCAGAGTCTAACATCAAACTTCATTCTAGTTCTTTGGACATTAACCTTCATTTTAACTTATGGACAACTATGAAAAATTGTGACATTATTAGTATTTTTATTTAAAAAAGTTCCCATGAAAAGCTCTGCTGCAAATCAAACACTACTGGTCTAGCACTGCCAAAATCTTAGCACTGCCCATACCCTGTGAGCCAGGGGCACATACAGTATTTGGACAAAAGCCCAATGTAGGCAGATAATCTTGGTCTCAATATATGAAAACAGAGACTCTGCAGATCACAAAGATGTTAGTCTCATCACAAAAACTCCACAACTGAGCAGCAAAAAATTTAAGGGCATTCAAGTATTCATTCTTCCATGGATATTCAGTCTTGGGCATCACCACTTCCTGGATCCTTATCTTGTGTCTAAGGTGAATTTAGGATCCATCATTCTCCTGACCACTGATAGATGCTTCATCAACCTAAGCTGATGGCTTCCTGACATATTTACCTGGATAAGACTTCAATGAAAACAGTTTAGGCTTAGTTTAACTTCTTTTACACAGTTCTTTACGTTTTTTATCACTGAGGGAAATGTGCTTTTCTTTTAGGAGATGACCATTTTCATTTTTGACTATGTTCCAGATTTAATTTACTCTTACATAGTAACAGATCTTGATTCAGACACTTTTGCAGTAATCTCACGTGACTCATCTTTCTTTTGAGACTAAGATCATGCCCTTTAGGTTTTGAAGATATACCCCATTTATATTTGGTATGGTATTTCATAAGGAGTCAGAAAAATAGACTCAGCCAACAAGAAGTTTACCTGTACAAAAAACTACAAATATAAATTATTGTATTTTCTTAAATGTTTGTTTTCAGTTAATCTTTTTGAGGAGAACAACCTGCATTGCACATATATGTGTTATTTTTACATGCCTGTCTGAGCTATGACCCACCAAACTTTGAAAGCCTTTCAGTCTCTGACTCAGATTTAGCACCTGTGATAGAATGATCATCACTCAGCAGAACAGACAAAAGGTCAGTTAGGATTTCCCCCGTTTAGGCCTGATAAAATACCTTCTATGCATTTATCCAGCTGTCATAGTTTGTCAACCGCTAATACTTTGTTGTTGACCTTTAAGCTGGGCTTGTGAAACAACTGCTAAATCCATTTAACTGTCTGCAGACATTTGACCTGAAATGGCAGGTAAATTGATTGAAACGCTCAACTCATTCAACCTAAAGGTGAACTTTAGATTTTAATGGAAGATCAAATAAAAAATGCTGTTAGTTGTCCAAAAGTTCAAACATGAATTTATTATCAAATCAAGTTTATTTATATAGCACTATAAAACAACCAAAGTTGGGAACAGAGTGCTTCACAGAAAATAATACTATATTAATACTAATATATCTACTATTATAAAAAAATACTGGGTGGTAAAAGCAGGGGGTTGGGCTACAGCAGGAGAATGTAGCAACAAGAAAGCAGGAATACGTAGTTAGAGGAATATATACTGTGGTTGATGAGGTTCAAGCGGGTGTGTTGATGAGGAAACAGGAAGAGGTGAAATAACACAGTATGTCAATACAGGAAAGGAGAAAAAAACTGGTGGGTGTTACAAGAAAGGAAAATTTTATATAATTTTATTTATTTTTAAAGGAGGAAATTGCTTTACTCTTGCAGCAGTAAACCAACAGAAATCAAAAAAGAAAGCAGGGTTAAAAAATGAGCCACAATTTAAATATCTGATGATTAGACGGAACTACATCCTTCTGCAATCATTTCTTTCCTGGGGATGTATTTAACTGTGGGTACTGTCCAGGATGGACATCAGCTTCCTGAACATCCTCACCTCAGCCACCTGCTGAACTTAGTCCACCTCAGCTCCATCCCCACATCAGACCGAAGAAAAAAAAAGCAGAGGTCACCACTGCCTGCGGCGCATAGATGGTCTGCAGAGATTGAAGGATTCTACCCTTCTCAGAAGGTGCCGTCTCCTTTTACCCTCCTTTTACACCACCTCCATGTGGTTGGACCTGTCCGAAATCTGTCCGAGTATGAAATTTAGCCATTATTTAAAAAGGATTACAAGGTTGAAATACATACAATAAAAAGCAGGCCCTTTAAACAAGAAAATGACCAGTCTTACTGTATAAACTTTCACTGCTCTGATGTACAAACCACATGACCTATATTACCTGAGCTACCTCGCTGAGAGGTCAGAATAGACCCTTGAATTCATAAAACATTCAAACTTCATTGCCTTTAGTAACTGGAAGAAGCCTGACATGTGACATGTTATTCCACATTAGAGGAAATGATCTTGGATGTTTGGAAATTTAATACAGCACAGCTCCTGCTTCTGCCCGAGTGAATCTTTCAAACCATGAAAGGACCTGCCACCCTCCAGCTCTGCTCATACGGATGAGTATCTGCTAACAGCCATTCTTATTTTAATCATGTTTCCGTCATAAAAAAGACTGAAGGTGCTCAAGTGGTTTCAATTTTCCATGACAGCGACATAGCCGCCATAGAATATTCTTTGTTTGTACTTGTCATATAACGATGTTTTACAGAGGGTTATTTCCTGATTAATCATCCCACAGATGATTAATTCACTGGAGAGATAACTATGCACTGCAACTACTGCAAGCCAAAAAATAAAAGCAGAAGCCCTCGCAGCTGCTGGGAGCATAGATAAGCACCTATGTGGCCTGTGCTTGAAAAATTTTTTTCTTCTGTAAGGACAAAAATTAAATTATTAAAACAGGAATTTGATCACTCAAAGTTTATTTGAAAATCTGATACTGTTTTCATGACAAGGTTGTTAAACTGCTTAATGACCGAACTTCCTGTTCAGAAAAAAAAAAATCAAAATTTCTCCTCCTCATCACAGTTTTCAAATCCAACATATGCTGAATTTTCATTTGAACCATTTTGCCAAAACCTTTTCCTTGTATTTCAGTTCATTGGCTCCCAACATTTCCATTGCATCTTGGACATCAGTCCATTCCAAAAAAATGTACTGATCCTAAAGCGAGAGGTAAAGTGACACATATCTAAGGGCACATTGAGGTTATATCATACAGAACTTGTCTGTGTGTTTGTTCCTTTGCCTGCAGCCAGAGTCGTGACAGACTCGGACTCCAAGGCCTGAGCGGCGCTTTATTCAGCGTTAACTTGCTTATAACTTGATGTTCCCTCTGTTCTCCCAAACACCAAACATCTGCGAGACCTAATAATTGAAACCTGACAGGAGGCTCTGGCGCACTAATGTGATCATCCATACAACGAACCACGTACACACGCAAATCACTTATCTACATACAGACGTACAGAACATACATCCCTGGGGCTGCATGTCTGGATGTCTGGTTTATTTTGTGGGAAAGTTTAGATAATCACTGCTAAAGGACTGCATCTTTCATCAGTACCTTCAACTCGGCATCCTTTCTCAACCTTATTTATCTATATCTATAAACGATTGTTTTTTAAACGTGTTGATAGACATACTTCATTACAATTTATGAAATAAGCAACATGTTAACATACATTTCATTTACCAAGCCTCATATTTTTAGTGCTGCCATACACTGATCTGCAGTATTTTCATGTTACCTAATATGGAACTAAAAAGCAACAACAAAAAAATATATAATATAAAACTAGCATGTTTATTCATAGGAAAACAAATCTTTCCAATGAGTGAATGTTTGATCCAGTACCTCAGCTCATCGATTGTGTATGTTAAAGCCAACATGCCTTTTAGAACAAGGCACATGTTTATGACTAAACTAATGGAGCCCATCAGTGAACTTATCCCATGTGGAAGCAGCTATGGCAGTCTGAGCATGCAGACATTACCTGTCCATCATATCATCTATGAGTTGGCTGCTCTGTCAGAAACAGTAGGGCTTAATCTACCTCTGAAATCTGGACGGATTTACCTGCTTTTGGGGTCACAACTGGACCTCAAATAACTATCTGTATAGTTATTTGAACAACATCAGGAGATAGTCTGTGTTAAAAACAATATTGAGAGAAAACCAGTTAAACAAGCCTGACTATAGATGCATTGACAGACTGCTGCACGCAATGTTTTACAATTACCCCCATCATTATTATTTATTATTCCATATTTCCACTCTTTCAGCTTATCAAAACTTCCATAAAGAATGCACCGAGGCACAGCAGATCAATACTGGAGCACGTGGCCCAGTGAAAAGTGCTCAGAGATGGTTGACTGACTTTTTTGCTGGGGAAAATAACATTTTTCAGTTATGATGTGCATAGAGAATTCCTCCCTCTCATCTAAATGGAAATACAAATCTGTCCCACATGGAAACACACATCTAAAGTAATGTACTTTTGATTACAAAGTGAGGATGTTTATCATAGTTCAGTGTATGAGTGGAATATTGAAGAGAAAACATTCCAAAATGGCTGTATGTAAACAGCTACAGCTTCATGTTTTTCTCCGCCTTTAACTTATTTGAAATATAGCAGAGGCGAAGTTGTTTGAATGAATCAAGCGCGAATTACATCAGGGATGTCAAAAGCCACTTGTGGGGAGGTCTGGAATACAAAACAGGTGAGTCATACACAAAACTGCGGCTGGAGATTTTATGTACAGACAACTTTGGTTGGGAGGGATCATGAAAGAAAGATTAAATTATGAAGAAGGTGGCAAGATGAGTCATATTCAATTTATATGCTCCTGAAAATGCAAATTTACAAAAGCCTCCAACCAAATTAATTTTAATTTAGATTTACAGAACATATTCAGCAAAGGGACATCTTGATACTCAAACAGGGTTCATCATCTGTAGACCATTTGAGCCGGTGTCCTGCAGGTTTTTGTTTCCCTGCTGCAACGCGCCTAATTAAAATGAGGTGGTTCTCCAGCACCTTGCTGCAGCAGGGAAACATCTAAAACCTGCAGGACACTGGCCTAAGAGGTCCCGAGTTGGCGATTCCTGCTCCAGTGATCAGTATATAATTATAAAACTCACCTCTGATATATCATGATTTTGAAACCCGGATAAAAGCTAATCAGTGAGTGAGATGCAGCTGGGAAAGCATGCAGCTCAGGAGTTGATTAGCTGATAAGTGGCAGGTGTGAAGACCAGGCAGACAACCTGAGGGCAGCTGGTAGGCAGGTGAGGCATGACTGTGAATGGCACATAAAATCCCTGCCTCCTTCACTAATCGGCTGTCACTCCACACAGAGTCCGAATCACAGCTGTGAAGAACACGCTCCATTATCAAGCAAGATAGGAATCAAGTAAACTCTAAGCCCTTTTCTATTTGAGACAGAACACATCCATCACCATGGAAACTCATATGCACCTTGCTCCCGGGATGTTATTTTATTCATCATTTAATTTGTGCAATGTCCCTGTAAGCACACAAAAAAATGGCAGATTGAAAACTAAACTATATTAATTCGAGAGGCTGACGCACAGAAATCTAATTTAGACAATATCCTCTCCATTTTCCAATTCAAGTGCTTTCATTTGTACGGCCATATCCGATATGTAGGCCAATACAGCTGCTGACTCACTGAGGGCTTTGAGTTCACGTTCTACCAACACCATCTGCCTTGGGTTAATGTGTCAAACACACAGATGGCAGACTGAACTGGAGGTCATCCTTGCCCTCATTCTGTGCAGCACCTGATAAGTCAGCCTTATGTCATTTTGTGTGGAAATCCTTGAAAAGAGCTGGCACCATAATCTCTATTATGCAAAACCATGATGGTAAACATAGGACTCAGGTCTGCATTTGGAAGAAAGACAGAAAGGGAACAGGTGTTGTGTAATGATTGGATTGTCACCTTTTATAATGATGTTTTATGACAAGGACCAGAAAAGTAGATCATATAACACCAGCTCTCAGATCTTTACACTGGCTTAGTGTTTATCAAAGAATTAACCTCATTAGCCTGCTCTTGGTTTGCAAAGCACTAAATTGTTTAGGGTCAAAATAAATTTGGGAACCTCTGGTTCGTTATGAACAATCCAGATCCCTCAGGTCATCAGGGTTAGGCCAACTTGCTGTTCCCAGAGTCAGAACTGAACACGGAGAGATAATGTTCAGTTGTTACCCCTGGAAAACTGCAGGTCTGCTCAGTGGTTTTGAATAAGGGTTAAAAACGTTTTGCCTGTGGTTTAGCTTATTTCTTACATTTTTAGCTTTTCTTCTCCTAGTTTGCATCTCTGTATTTTCAGGGTTTTGTACCATCAATGCTTTTTCTGCACTCCGCTGTACACATGTGAACTAGACCTGCCTTCTTATGTAATGCAAAGGAAGTTATACAATCATAGCCATTGCTAAAGTTCCTGCATATTAAAATCATGCACATTTTTTGTGTTACGACACAGCAGAGCTCACCACAGTCACGTAAAATTCTGTCTATTGTGCTGTCAGGTCATCAAAAGGTAACTGGGACTTGTTTCATGCAGGGTCAATGTAATGGTTACTAACCTGCCAGTCGATGCAGCAGCAGTCCACCTCCTGGCCTCCAAGGCTGCGGCCCCCATCTGTGTTTTTAGGTATTCGCCTAAAAGGGCAAGATTCTTGAAAGCAAAACTATTCTGGTTTCTCAAAGGATGCAAAAATGTTCATTCAAACTTTTCTTCGCTAACCCTGGTGGTATCAGTCTTTCTGTAGGAGTTAGCTGCTTCCAAGCTGATCTCTACCAGCTGAGGCTCCTTAACACAAATTGGAGGAAATGCCCTACCTTCCCAGAAGCCGTCTCATTATGGGTTCATAGCTTCACGACACCACAGTGCCACTACAGCATTAAACCAGTTTTTTATTAAATTTATTTTAATATAAAACAGTCTTAAGCACCAGTCTTTCAGTCCTTGTTACAGATGACATCAGGCTGCCATCATGTCTTCCTTAGAGAGGGTATAAATGAGGTGACACTTGCTGTTTTCCTTGAAATGATTACTTTATTTCTGGAAATTTCCCCATCATGTGTACAGTCCTCAGCCAAAGGAGTCTAATGTTTCCACCCCCATATCACACATAGTGATGGTTTCTGAGGAACCTGCATGCTATGCAAGTGCTTATTTATTTTTTCTTATCAAAGTCTGACCAAGTGTCTCTGTTGCATGTATGCAAAGAAAAGTTATGGGGAATGTATCTTACCTGGGCGAAACAGTGGAACAAAAGGAGAGAAAAGGTCTAGTTTTCTTGATGGCTTTTAGAATTTTCATGTAAGACAGGGCTCAGCTATGAAAGAAACCTGAGTACTGTATGCAGCAGTGTTATTTTATATTGAACATGAGAAAAATGTATCTTTGGAACCAGCTGAATCAAGCCATTGAGATACCTTTAAGCAAATTCCCAGCAGGGTTCGGTGTGCCTGTATGGAAAAAAATGCTATACTTGAGACTTTCCTTGTTTATTTATTTATTTTTTAATATTTGTTAATGGGACAAATAAAACATTCACATTCAAATAATGATGCTCCCCTCCCCCCCAATTTTTTATGGTTTGGCCTGTAAAGTTATATAGTGTGTAAGAATTACAGACATCTAGTGGTAAAGATGGGCAAAGAAATTACATAAAAACTCCTGAAGGCCCATTTTTTTAGGGGTTGCAGGTTATTCCCACCTGTTGTCTCTTCCATTTGCAATCACTGGCACTTCTGAACTGGATCGATTGGTATGCTAATGAGTTTGTTTTCCCTTTATTTATTCGAGCATCACTAGAGGTCAGCATCAGCTTCGTATAAAGATGCCTAGCAGCTTTTGAAGCACAGCTAGTTTTACACTAAGTTTTGTTTTCAGCTCCAAGTATTCAGATGTTGACCGATTGATGATTGGAGTGTGGACACGAAGCTGGCAGCTGCAGTCTTGTTCAGAGCTGGACTTCCCCTCTAGCATTACGTATTCAGATAATGCTGCTTATCTCATGTGAAAATGATTCTTTTTCATCAGAATTTATTTAAAACTCCAAAAGCCATGAAACTCATTTGTCTTGTTGTGTCATTCAACACAGTTTTTTGTGTGTGCTCACTGCTTCAGCAACACCCACACCCTCTTTTTAAAATTATACTTGAGTAAACAAATAGATCTGTAGTTTTATGGTCTTAATCTCTTAGGATAAACTGAGTAAATTAGAGCTGTTTTTTTAGGTTTGACAAACTAAATGTAAACCTAAGCTATATGCTAATTATTTTTGTTTGTTTGTTTAGCTCTGAGCATGTTCCCTCCATATGTCTCTTTCTTTCACGCCTTTTCCTCATAATTACAATGCGACCATAGGATGCAAGCAAGGAAATTCCTCCGAGTTCGTCTGAAGGAATGTTGTCTTTGTTTCTTGTCTTCTTGAAGAGCATAAAAAGTATTTTAAGATCAACTGTGATGGTGTCGGTGGCGGGGTGGTTGGGGGTGGGGGTGTATGTTATAATTAGTTTTCCACCTATGGTACCTGGAAAAAAGGCCTAAATGAGTCTACAATTGCTGATTTAGTGGTTCCTGCTGGTTATAACCTTATCCAACATCTCAAAACTTTTATTCAAAATGTTTTAGCTTCCACTTTTGCACAGTTACCCACAAGATATTATTTTACAAGTTATTATATAAATTGGACTACTAGGCTATGATTCAAGAGTTATTTGTACTCTAAATATTGAATGTTTTTATTAGACAGAGAGCCCTCTTTCTTGTAGTTTTGTAGGTGTATCTACTCTGATAGTGACACATATCTTGATTCTGACACTTTGTAATCATCTCACACATGTTAGATACATAAAACCTTGGTAGTTGTGAATACTTATTTTATTTTAGGTGACTGGAGGCAAAAAATGGGCCTCATGAGGAAGAAAGCATTTGTCACAATTTTATAAAGCAGCATTTGTCAAAAGGGACAGAAACTCCACGACCACTTGGAAACCTTTAATAAAAAAAGTATAAGCAGTATAATTAATTACATGAGTCAAGGCTCTCATGTTAGCACATAATGCTGATAACAATAAAAAAGGTATACAGGTGAGTTATCTTTCGGACAACCACTCACGTTGTGAAAGGCCGTCAATGCAAATGACAGTGTCATTTTAACCTGGTGTTTTCTAAGGTGAAATAAGGAAAACATATAAAGTGCCACTATTCACAGAATCTTCTTTTCTCTTCATGTCACTCCAATTGCACTGAATCATGACTTCCCATTCAACTTTGAGCGTTTTGAGATAGATGTCCAAACTGAACTCAAATTGCTCAAAATGTTGGAGTCTATCAGTTGAGAAATGATCATTGTCTCATTTATCTTGCTCAAATTACATGTTGTCATTTCCTTTTGAGAAATAAGGTGATTTCTTAGAACCAGCCCTCATGTGATTTAAAACTGACCCCAGCCTTGACATAAAGAAACATTTTAAACAAACAAGGGAGACTTTTAGACAGTCAATCTGTCATCTAACACAACTCAGCAGCTGCATTTATTTAATGGTCATAGAAGAGTTAAGTCATCTTGCAGGTAGTCTGCTTATGCTATCCAGCTGGCTAGCTGAGGTAATACGGCAAACTTTGGTGCACAAACTTTTCCGGATATACATTTATAAGCTGTTTATAAACATATATCTACTGTAGATCCCAACGTTTGTCATTAATCTTTTTCATAATGTGAAAACACTCACCTGGTCTAAATGAAAAGAAGTGCCAGCCTGTCCAGCCATGTCCATTAAATTGTAATAAAAGCTTATGTTTTATAATTATTGAATTTGGTTTAATGGGCTGTTAATACTGTATGAAGACAGCCACTACAGTTAAAACGTTTTTTAACTGTGGAAGAGGAGCTCAGACAAACAGAGAAAACGGACTGTGCACATCATTGTTAGTACAAAACATTTAGCCTGTTTGTTATTATATTGATTATACTCTTAAATTACTTTAGAATACTTCAAAAGTGGTTTGAAAATCCCCAGTTGTTCAGGTTCATCCAGCAATCAGTTTGCAAAAAATCTAAGGTACATTAAGTACAATAAATGAAATGTGACGTGATTTTAGAGCATAGACTAAAAGGCTTCTGTAAATGTGAGTGTTGAGTACATATAAGTGCTCAGCAAAATGTTTGTCAGAAATGTCACTAACCTCCTTTGGGACTGAAGGCATGTGACCTTTTCCATTAATTCTAAGAACTGTGGTAATAACGGATGCTTTCACGTAAGCTTGTGACAGTGTTTGTGTTGGCAACCAGTTCCTCGCTTGCATCTGTTTCCGCTCGGTCTTCTCTCATCACTGACGTTCTTTAGCTGTGTTATTCACATACTTCCACTTTTAGGAAAAGTCATTTATTTTGAGGAGATTTTAGAAAAAAGACAAATTAGTTTAGAAAGTTGTCAGGTTTCTAGTAGAGGCTTCTGCTAAAAGCTTCCGAGTGCTTATGTGCAGTTTGTCTTTGACTGTTTGTGTATTCCTTAGAGATCTCAAGACATGTTTCACTTGAAAAAATGCTAAATGTTTTTGCAAAAACAAATTTGCTGGGATGCTGTATGATTGTACACTCTAGGCTCACACTTTCAGAAGATCAACATTCTGAACTTGGTTTTTCTGAAGACATATAAGAGATGATACTCCATGATATGGAGTAAAGTCCATTAACTCTTTATTGGGGAAACTTTGAAGTTACTTTGAAGACTGAGCTAAATACAAGTTGACAACATCTGCTAAGCCAATGTAATCTTATGAAAGATCATGCAATATTGGTCCAAATTGATGAGAAAGGCTCAGAAATGTCATCTTTGATTTTTCTACCATCTTATTTCACTTTCTCTGTAAAGAAAAATCCAGATGATAATCAACAGATGACTAAAATATTGCCATGACAGGGTCTTTAAATTTGTGGCACTGCCACAATGCTGTGAACATATAACATATTTGCTTTTAACACTGGACTTGGTCACTTCATTTATAAGTCTGAAAGCTAACATAATGCTAGCAAGATTTAATGCCAAGATCATGACTTATGATAAAGAATGTCCAAAGCAATAGGTAAATATAATGGAAAGTCCTGTTTATACTACCGTTGCCCCAAATCAATGAAGAAGTTCCAAATGGCAATATCGCTCCTGCTGCTTGATGAATTAGATAGTTGATGTTGATGGAGCAAATTAATTTATAATATGGATGAAGCTGGGATGCTGAATATCCTGTTAGTAGCTGTATGGAACTACTGGAGTATTTTTGGAGATATTTATAAGTGTAACTTTATCACGACAATGTTGTGACCAAAGACTGAAATGAGTCAGTAACACAAACACATACATGGTGACCTGCAGCCAAAACTAGTTATATCAAAGCTATGCTGAATATCTGACAAAACACAAAATAAACAGCTTTTTGACAAAGTTTGAAACCATTTTGTTTCTTTTTTTTTCACCAGCTTTTGATAACTAATTATAATGAGTTTTGCATTTTAATATTTTGGAGAGGATTTTCAGTTGTTAAAGCAGTTTCTGCCAGACAAACCACAGTTGATATGGATGCACTGATGTCTAATGTGAGAAAGAGAATATAATATTGAGATGTTTAGATGAGTTACAGTACACTTATCCGTAAGTGAATATATCAAATTGCTGTCCATGTTAGTGGTGCTTCAACATTTTTCCACACACAAAACTCTTGCTCTTTCTATTAAAAGAATGTGAATAAATATTTTTAGCAGGCTAAGAGTTGGCCATACCAGCCCTCCTTTGGGCTGTCATTTATCAGGTAACATCTTAAAACGTTGTGCAACAAACAGTTAAACAGGAGTCTAGTCTGAAACATTCAACATTCGGTCTATAGCTACTTCATTTTAAAAATGATGTAGGCCTACTCCATGTGCTTGCTCTCTCTGCTGTAATTCCCCATTGCAGTTGTGACAATGGGTCTTTCTGTAAACAAACTCTACAAATAGCTAAGAAAGAAAAAACAAAGTGACAACTGAAGGTCGAATGTTTTGTCTTTTATAACAATGAAAAGACCCTGAGAAGAGTCTTTGCCAGCTCTTCAATCAAAGACTCATGAATTTCATTGCCGTACTTGAGAATAACTTAAGATATTTACACATATAAATAAATACATCTTCAGGAATTGTATGCATATATATTTTTATGTGATCCACTACAATTCATACATGCAAGGCTACATTCATTAATGCATACTCAGCACTCTTAAAGCCCTTATTGATTTCTTTCTTTTTGTTTTTTGGTTATTTGTAACATTCTGGGTTATGACATTAGACTGGTCAATCTGTGGCATAAGAAACCCTTGTCAGTGTCATTCAAAGATGAATACTGAATCCAATGCTTGAAATCAATACGTTCAGAAATTCAATACAAAAGTTGAAAAGTCAGGAAAAAATGCATCATATTGGAGAGTGGTGTGCTATATTTGCATTGTGGGGAACAATAAGGACTTAAAATGCTGAATACAGATAATATTTGAGTTGATTAAACACAATGTTTTGCTAAATATAAGAAAAATCAGAAGAGAGTAAATATAATATCATACTTAATGATTGCTACATTCAGGTAAACGTAGGTACTTTGGACACTGAAACATTGTACCCCAACACTGATCTCTGCATTACATCTGTTGTTTCATAGGATGGTGCTTTCACACAGTACAGAAAGTGTGATTGATAACTTGTGGGGTTGAAATTGTAAATGGTAAACTTGCAAAAGAACATGAGACATTTGTGTAACTTTGGTGAGAAATCGTTTTTTATCAGAATTCTGGAAAATTGATTTGAAATCATATATATGTGTTGCATGACTTGTAATTAAAAGCCAATCATTAGATGATTCTCCACAAAGCGAGGAGACTGTCAAGTGCTGCATACTTTCATGTTCGGTCTCCAATGTTTTCGTCTGGACCTTTTTTAGGGGCTCTGCATGCATACATATAACTTTGTTATTATCACATGGGAAAAAAGCTCTCTCTGTATAAAGCCACTGCTCTGTTTACTTCTTTTTCTGAGATTCCCTCCTACTTGATTTTCCCATCTTAGCAACTTTCAGTTTAGTGGTAGCCATGGAGCTACGCCACCGAGCCAACTTGTCAGCACTGTCCTCAGGAATGAATCCCACAGGATACATTTGGACCAAAAGGTGGGGTTTGGTGCAAATCCAGATTTTTATTTCTATCTAAGAGTGAGAAAGTGGATTAAACAAGCAGAAAAAAGATGGGAGATAATTGTCTTCTTTTTGATTAATTTATAATAAAAAAGGACAAAATATTTGACATAAGCTGACAGGTTTGAGAGAATCTACTGATTTCACAGCTAAGTTGTGTAACTGCTTCATCTATAGTTAGCTATGAGTCATGTCTCCTTCAGTACTGAATATGGCAATGATACATTGGAGTATTCTTGGAAAAAAACAACACAAATCACATAACAGTCAATCTTACATTTAGTTTTCTGTAACTCTTTAATGTCTTTTGCTGGAGAAGAGGGCCGACACTATTGATTTAATTAGAAGAAATAGTTATGTACACTCCAGGTAAACTTGGTAAATACAAGATTACCTTAAATGTGTTACAAACAAATGACCATCTCCTCGAGTTGTAGATGAAGGCATGTTTTATAGAAACGGGTAAGAGCAGGCTATGATTTGGTATACAAAGTCCCAGTATAGTCAAAATATTATAAATATGGTTCCCCCAGGGGCGTGAGTGGATCTGGTGCAAACAGCATGGATATTAGACTTATTTACATCTAAATGAAGTGATATTGATGCTACCTCCACTCTGTAATACGTAACAAACTCAGCTGCATCTGTGACCCAGCTTTTGATAACGTTTGCTTTTCAGGTGTATGCTGCTAAGTTTTAAGTGATCCACTTTGAATCATTTCCACACCGAGGAAAATGTAGCAAGGGTGAGGACAAATTAGACCGAGTAAACAAATAAAACGCAAATCTCTTCTTCTTTCACAAAGCTCTTCTTTGCCTGGGATTGCTTCTGCTCTGGAGTGTAATCATGACATTTGCCACATAATGCATGCCCATCAGTGACTCGTGCTTATACACACATCTGTCCAAATGTCAAACGCGCTGATCCACAATTACATGTAAAGTCATGTTTTCAGGGGATGCTCTGTTTTTGCACCCAATAGTTGGACAGGTGACTTTGTGACATAATTAGAAGACAGTGTCCCCTTACTTCTACCTTTTAACTTATTAAACCCTTTATTTACGGACGACATGTTCATTCCCCATTTAAGTGGTTCTTGGGGATCTTTCATAAGGGTGGAAGGGGAATTTATGTTTTCAATCATCCCAATTTGGATAGAAATTCAGGAACGTGTGTTAGGCGGGGAGATAGGGTCATTTCAAAATGCAGTTTTTCACTTCAGTGAGATTTGATTTTTATCCTTTTAAATTTAAAAAAAATTGGATTTTGTTCAATAAAAGTCTTCAAGTGGTCTGACATAATGGTAGTTTATTTCATTTTAAAATCATAATTTCTTTCAGATTGCTTCAGATTATCAATCAACTGCTATTTGAAACCCCCCCATCTGCTCCCCTGCTTATGGGCTTAGTTGACCAGGAGGTCCTGAAACTGCTCAGACCGGAGGAAACGGCCGAAGGAGTCTTTTTCCATCAGGGCAAAAATCCTCTTCTGGGCCAGATCAAAAGTTGTGGGGGACAGATCCACCAGGTTCCTGAGGGTCACGTCCTTAGTGAAGTGGTCAATGTTCACCTGTTGAGAGAGACGCTGTGAGAGGCAACTCAGAGGCATGAAGGAGAAAGCAGAAATATGATGATGAGTCTGAAGGTTAAGGACTCAGGAAGAATAATAGTTTGATGCCTCATAAATAACTATTCAGGTTTTAATGAACAAATCCTAAAGAATACTGATAAAATCAACAAGTCCAATGTGTCATTAAGAAATGTCTGACAGCAGAAACATTTCAACCTTCCTTCTCTTTGTTTGCAGGAAGGCAGCTATCACTTCATGTTTTGGAGAATATCTCTAACTTGCAAACAGCTTTGCAAGTTATTCAAAGCCTGAATCTGCAGCCAACTAATATGCAAACCATCTTCAGTGAGTATGATTTCATATTAAAGTAAAAACTCAACTGAAACACTGGTACCTATTAGGTGATGAAAAGTACATGTTGAGGCAACAAAAAGAGGGAAGTCACTGGAGTCCTGACCTCTCTGGGTCCCTCAGACTGGATGAAGTCTTCATAGATTTTCTTGGCCTTGGCAGCCATCTTCACGGGGTTCTTGATCTTCTTGAAGTCCTCACAGGCCATCCAGAACTCGATGTTCTCATCACTGAACTCAGACTGCAGGAAGCTGCGGAAAGTGGCCAGTCCATCTGATCACAAGAGAGATGGATGGATGTGTTAGAAAGTGTGCGCCAACTCAAGTATACACACTTGAAAACACTCGAAAATGGCTTGCAGAAATTTGAGCATCATGTCAGATTCACTGGAGGGGAACGGCAGCTCAAAGACAAAACAACGACTGACTTAACTAAGAGACGGAGAATCATGAGTGTGTTCTAGACATATCCCTGAGGTATGATCAGCAGCGGTTTCGCAGGAAGAGTTACTGGTGAAATGCAGCGTTTCACTATAACTCAGCATGTTTTAACTAAGCTGTTTTAACCTGACAGAGACAGAGTAAAATATCATGACAGACGGGCTCGGATCATTTCACATCTTGTCATGTGAAATTGATATCATGACCAGAAGCACAGTGTTTCTTCATGGTGGCTGTACGCAGCTGGAATCACATGAAGCACTTTGCTTGAGAAGGAGTCGGATCCAAGACATCTAGGCAGCCTGAGATTAATACAGATATTTTTTTCCTTAAGTCATTTATTCTATTAAGTTTCCTTTTAATTCATTAGTCAGATCTAAAACTCAGTTCATGTTCTGAACATATTTCCGCCCATGGTGACAAAGGTCAGTGATCCTCAGAAAACCACAGCATCACAGAAAAAATGGGAAATGTACATGTTCAAAATGACTAAGACATACTGTAATTTATATCAGGACATGCAAACGTAAGATTTAATCTACAGGATTTATCCCACTTCTCAAGTATTACTCAAATAATTATCTGAACTCAACCTCCCTTATCTCAGTAATGTTTTTTCTCTTTTTAGCTAATGTCTTGCTCCTAAGGTACTCTTAGAAGAAGGAATTCAGAAACATATGATCCCAGAATAATATGAATATGAGAAGCTCAAATTGGTCACAAGAGATGAGATTGAACAACAGATGTGAAACGCTGCTATGTTTCTATGGGGTCAATACTGACTCAAAAAGCAAACATTGTTCAAAAATCAATCCAATAACCATTAAATCAAATGCACTTTTTTAAAGAGATGAGTGCATTTTGAGTTCCCCTGGCATTTTGCTATTTTTTTATTATTACATTATTCTTTTTGTAAGATCCCCATTAGCTTTAAAGTGGTTGCCAGTCTTCCTGGGGTCCTTAAAATATTTAATCAACAACAAAACAAACAAAGTTTAAAATAATACTATATAATTAAAGAAAAAATACAAAGCAATCAAAATCCTGTATAAGAATCAGAAGTAATGTCACTCTACGTATAGATCAAACAAACAATAGCCAATTGTGTTACATTTTAAGAAATTATTGGCAAATATATATAGATACTGATATTAGTTTGTGTTTTATATGGGAACAGATTGGTTTTAAATTAAACACCTAAGCGTTTCTTCTTTGTTTGATATCAGTAAAAATGACAGTGTTCAGTTTCCTGTGGTGTTGTTTCATGTAAATAGTTGGATCTTAATCAGATCAAATCAAAATCAGATCATGACTGAATTACAGATATCTGAAAACATTGAATTGCTGTCCTTTAAACTGATATATCATATCGTGATTTACACCCATACCTCTAATATACCAAATGCAAACATGACTGTTTTGAGTAACAGTGCAGTCATCTTTGTGTGGCAGGATGAGGGAGGGCCCATGCAGGGATTGATCCCACCAGCTCCCAGGTGAAAGCCATGCATGCTGACCAGCCAGCCAAAGGGATATCTCTGTGGCCAAGAAGCCAAGGCGCATGATCAGTCATGTGTCAGGCATAGTGACAGGACCCACACTGTCACATTTGTTTAAAAAAAACAAAACACACAGTGGAGCGTTTACATAACATTCATGTAGAGGCCATAACTTTGTTCATGAAACTGGCAAATATCTCTGAAACGGTGTAATGGAGAATAAGATGGTGAGGATTCAATATGGCTAAACTATGATCAACATTACACTGGAATTAAATTATAAAAAAGGGAGTAAGATTAAGTTTGAATATGCAAATAAGTGAGTGATTAAAGCCTTGTCAATGCAAATCCAATCAGATATTTGAAACTACATCGATAATTACTGGAATACTGACAACACCTTTAAGAAAAAAAGGTTTATTTGCATAGAAAGAAAAGCACTTTAGTTATCCCAAAACAAGGCTTAATAAAACAGCCAGTCATTTCAGTCATGGCCATTGTGATTCAACACAATGCCTTTGAAAGCTCCTATTGTCTGAACAAGCATGTGCTGCAGATGATAAGCATTCTCCTACAGCCTTAGGCTTTTATCTTCAATCTAAATGCCTAGCGTGGTTCAAAATAGCACGCAATAGTAATCAAGCTGCAGCTCCCGTTTTTCCCCACCTTTTTTTGGATAGACCTTCAGTATAAGGACTCACAACAAGAAAAGCACACAAGCACAGGACCTGATGACAAGCACTTTGTTGGTGAGAGCTTTTAAATGTGTTCACAATTTTCAAAAGTTTTTCCATGTCAGCAGAATTCAACAAGAATTCTAAGTTTCATTAGCTGAGTTTTAATTAGCCACAGTTAGTTTACTTAACTGCCTCCATTAATCACATTAGAAAGGAAAAGAAAAAAGAATCAGGAAATGCATGTAATTAAAAACCGCAAATGTCAGTTTGGAAATAAAGGTAAACGTTTTTTTATTCATCATGTGTTTCCTGTTACATTATGTATTTTGTAACTTTAGAAAGAAAGAGGGGGGGGGGAGTTATGTACATATACATACACATATATAAGAGAAAATAACTCACTGAGACTCCCATGAGAGTTAACAAAGGAAAATTAAGAATATTGTTGTAGATAAATAATCATGGCACAGCGGTTAGCCGCACAATAAATCAGCCTGGCAGATTTGACTTCTCCCTAGAGACGTAACCATAACACACGTAACCTTCATGGGCCACTATATACACACAGATGCATACACACATTAATTCAAGTGTGCAGACACAAAACTAACGCATCTCTGGCCTGGACTAGGCTGAGGGAGCCACTTTGGAAGGTCTTTTGCCACCCACCGAGCTCCTTATTTAAAAGATGTTTCTCTGTGCACGTATCAGCTGGTCACAGACACCGGTACGTGTTTAAAATGCACATGTTCAGCATGAGTGACTTATTAGCGGGAGAGTTTACACGTATGACTAAATACCATTAACCATTAGAGTTAATCATCAGTCCAGCTTGCTCTCAGCTTCTCTGAGCAATTTGTGAAGTAAACAGTGGAACAAGAGTTTTGTTTCTGTTACGTTGGCAGATTCCAAATGTGTTTTCCCCTCTTTAGGATTGCTTTTTGTTTATTTAGTCTTTTAAAGCATCTCCATTGGACTATTAGCATTGCAAATCTTTACATAACTACAGTCTTTTTTGTTTGTGGACCTAAGTCTCGGCATGAAATGGTTATTTTTAATCATATGGTCATACATATAAAAGTGTCACAATTCATATTTTGTAACTGTAAGTCTGTCTGTTTCTCTGTAGAATAGCTGCAATAACACATGAAAAATTTAATTTGTGACACCAAATCTTTGCAGATGTGTTTAATCATGAGTGTATTTTTAACTTCTCTCCATCAGCCTTGGTGAGAATGAGGTAGAGCTGTCAGGAGTTGTGAGTGTTAAAAAAAGCATAGTGAAAGGACTGTGGAAATGTGTGTGACGTGGCTATAAGAGGGGTCTGTACTATAGAACCTGGCGCATGACCTCCCAATTTTCCCCTCCTTTTTCGTTTCATTAGAAAATCAGCAGATGTAGAGAACCGCCACATTGGGGAGGCTATAATGACTGGAAAGTAAGAAAAACGTCACTGTAACCTGTCTTGTTTTAAAATCAATGTGGTCTTTATAGCTTTTTTATCCAACTTAACCTTAAATCAGGTGTAAATGCATGATTTACACATAAAACAAACAAATCCATTTTGAATTGTTATTACAAATTGTGCCATTTTCCCAGACAGCCCAGCAGACTGAGTGCAGTATCATCACATTCATGAGGCAGTAATAAAAACATCATCATCATTTTATCAGTCACATGGACGCCTGATCAAGCACACATGCTGCGTAGCTTTTATGGAAAGCAAAGCTCGCTTGGTCTGTTTGTTAGACAGACACCAGACATCAGGCGAGGTGTGCTTTCCCATTTGGCAGTGGCTGGGCTGAGCTGTTACATAACATGGACCACAGGTTTGAATTGCATGAAATAATGATGCTCTTTGCAAACATCTCTGTTTTGTTGCTCTGTCCAACAATACAATGCAAAGTGCACAGAAGAGGTGACTATATATCGGAAAATGTGTTTGGCTTCAGTACAAACATGGAAGCCAAAAAGAAAGAAGGAAAACTGAACAAAGGAAGGACAGAAGAATAGCAAAGAATAAATAACTCATCACTGAATGGAAAGTTTGAGAGTTAATGATAGTAATAATAATAAAACTTGTCCATGTTTATCCAATCTAAAATATGTTTTAAAACACTATTTACTGTAATTGGATTATTGGTTTTCAGCCGCCTAACATTTACTGACAGAAATAGGTGGGATTATTTGTGTGTGTATAAATAATTGAGATGACAGAAGGTCAAGAAAAGAAAAAAAAAGAGAGGGGAGACCTACAGCTGTTGTTCAGGACTCGGTCCAGACTCTCACGCCACTGAGAAGCCTCCTCAGGAGTTGGCCTGTGGCAGAAAAGAGAAACAGAAATCAGATCATTTTGTACACAGGAGCAGGAATGGTTAAAAGTATCACAGAAGTCTAAAGACTTTCTCCCTGTGTTTGGAAACCGCATCCAGGGGGAAACACAGCAGAAACTCTATCTGAAGGTAGCAGCAGTTGCTTAGTAACACCCCGGGGGGCACGACGAGTAAAAAATAAATGAAATCTGCTCCAAAAATGTAAATTTGACCACTTGAGGTGGAAACAAGGTCCTCAATTACTGAAAGCTTTAAAAGATGAGCCATGAGCTACGTGTCAGTGTACACATTTTGATTTATCATAGAGATCTATGGAGACTCAAACCTTTGATCTCAGTTTCTGCAAATTGATTTGAGTCTGGAAAACATTTCCAGAGAATGGATTGTCTCTGGTGCTCAGTTTGTATTCAACCAATCATTTAGAGCATTTAGATACCGTTCCGAGACTTTGGACGTGTTTAAAGTGACGTTATTGATGTTTACTTTGAGGCTTGTTTCAGAACCAATTTTTCATCTCTCTCACCTTTACGGTTAATCTTTTAAAGCCTCTGCAATATCTTTCATGTCTAAATGTAGCTGGAAAAGCAGCAACAGTGGGAGCACCCGCTGGAACACATTCTCAGTCCCATCAACTCCTATACTGAACGTGCTGCTCACTAAGTCTAAGTTCAAGGAAAAAATTAGAAGAGATGAAAAATGCCGGGACGTGTGGAAAGTCTATATGTATTCACAGTCACAACTTAAATCCAATTAATCAGATGTAATGATGGATATAATTCATGTCTGTTTTGAGCTGCCGAGGCAAGAGGTCTACAACTCTAATGAACTGTTATAATCTGCTGGGCCAATCTAAATAAAGAGGTCACGCAAGCTGCAAGAAAAATAAATAACAGAGCAAAATATAGCCCCAACATGAGTCTCACCGGCTCTCCCGCAGTATTTTAAGCTACAAGAAATCCGCTTTCCTCAAACTCAACTCTAGGATTAGTTTTAGCAACCCATGTGGAGGGATCCGTCTGACTTGTTTTAGTCAGAAGATGTAGAAGAAAAAAAAAAAAAAAGAAAAGAGTCAACATCTATATCATTTATCTCACAGCTGTCCCTTCAAGGTAATGCTTTTCTATCTGCTTTGTGCCATCTCACACTGACATCTGAGCCCGCTCAGTGTCTGGAGAGGTTTAATCTCTTTTGATCCACACATTTTGTTAGCGCTTGAGGCTCTGTTCTCCCACTCCTAATGTCGGTTATCTGGTTAACGCTCAGGCAATCACTGCCCACCTCGCAGACACTCGCTTCTTTAAAAGAACATAAAAAGAATACAAAACACTCACTTCTGCAGCTTCTCCGGCTTCTTCTCAGCCTTCTCAGGGTAAGGGATGATGAGGTCGATGGCATTTTCTGGCTTTTGCAGTAAAACTCCCAGTTTTGTCTTGATCTCCTTTGCCCTGGAAGATGAAAAAGAAAAGCAGAAGTACTCAGTTGGGTAATGATCAGCCCAGTCTAAACTTTTTTTTCACATCCTCTGTTTAACTTAAAACAAGCTTTAAATTTACAAACTTGTCAGCTGACTTATTTATTGTTCAAAATGAAAAAAATCTTTGCTTTGAAGAAAGTGGTTGAACAAGAAGAAAAACTGTTAGAACTCTCTTCTTATTAAGTTGGTTGAAGCAGAAGCTGCTTTTTAAAACCATGATAAAAATGTGGTGAACATGTATTTCCAGACACCTACCTGACCTCCCTTCAGGTTAGTGAGAAAATTGTGTCTAATTGGTAATCACTTAAAGTGGGAGTGGGATAAAACCTGGCATAACATCTGCGAAAAAAACATCTTTTTCTTATCAAATTTATTTTTGAAACGGAAACAAAAATTAAAAGAATACGTTTTTAAAAGAATGCCTGTTAATGACAGTTAAATGCTACCATGTAGAAACTGTACATTAAGAGTCGGATATATGCTGATGCAATTTGATAAGAAATATTTAGATCCACTCCGAGGGAGTTTTAAAACTTTGAAAGGACAGAATATACAAAATTCACGTGTGAAAAGCTGGGGGGAAATATAAAAGTAATCATGAAGGTCTCACCTTTCCAGGCAGGTTTGAGGTAAGGCTGCTAATCCTTTACACATTTTCCAACGCTTTCAGTTGCACTTTACTGGAGAGTGATTTCAGTTTTCCTGTTTGGGTTCTGTGAGTCTCTGTGAGTTCCTTTTGCGCTCTGACTCTGGCTTTCAGCTCATGGGGAGTTTTATACAAACGCCCTTTGGGCTGTGGGCCAACAGCTAAGCCAATCAGACTGGAATGTGTACAGCACAGGCAGCTAAGGAGCCTCGCTGGGGAAGGGTGGGTTTTCTGATGTGAATGCCTGTTTGCTTTGAGGTTTCAATCAACCAGCAGATCCTGGAACCTTGTGCAGGATGCATGAAAGGAAAACAAGTCTGCACCGACATTACATGTTACTACAGTGTAATTAACACAGTGTATTTGTGATTAAAAACTTTTCTAAAAGTCTCAATAAAAATTTATTTTTATGTAACATTTAAGTTTTCTTGCAAAAGCAAGTATTCTATAGTCACATGAGGGATGTGAGTTTATTTTTCTGCGAACCTTTCTTATTTTAAGGAAAGGAGGCAATATTGTCAACCACTGAATGACGGCCAAATCAAAGGAGCTGTGTGAGATGTTTTGCCCATTTAAACAGCCTTGCAAAACTTCAACATACAAAACTTCAGTACATCTGACTCAGATCAGGTCATTTAAATAAGGATCTCTCCAATAAAAATAAAACAAAGAAGAAAATGTGAAGCTGAATGAGAGCTTTTGGGCATTTCACTGTTATCATAATTTGTGCCAAGTATGAAGTTTCAAGGAAGTATTAAGGTTCATTATGATATTCTTTTTTTTTCAAAAATAATATTCTGTACTTAAAGTTAAAAGGTTAGTCAAATGAACTGTGAATCATGCCGACTTGTGTGTCCAAAGCTTGGTACATTGTCAGCTGCCTTGCAGGAGAAATAAACAACCTGAAGAATTGTGGGGATATTTTTCTTGGAGCTAAAATGAATGTCCTACATCAGGCGTAAGGGAGCTTTAAAGACTGTTGTCACAGTTTTGCAATCAAAGAGAATTTAAAGAAATAAAACAGTTGCTGCTATGATTTGCATATCCTGGTCAAGCATCAAGTTAAAAATGACCAAAGTGAAATGTTCAACCTGCACCCTTGTTTGCTACTGGCCAGATGAAGCAGTAAAACAATGGGTAGCTCGATAAGAAACATTACATAAATATTTTGGTCTTCCCAGGCTTACTATTGGACAAATCAGAGCTGCTTTTGACCCTCTCGTCCCTGTCACCTCTCAGGTTGAGTCATGGCAACACATGTGCAATCATTAGTGAATTTGGTTCAGTTCAGTCAAACCACTAGTGTTTTTTCCCCAAACTGTATTCAACTGCTTCTGTTGCTATTAAAAAGAAATAACTACTGTAGATGCACTCTTAGAGTGGCAATGATTGTAGGCATTCGTTTTGAGTAAGATCTAGTGAGATCCATTTTTGAGAGATGTTTTTAGTTGGAGACAATTTTCACTCCATAAATGTATTTTCACTAAAACTACACTTTTTAAAAATGAAATCAGGCATAAGTCGGACATCTACAGTATGTTCCTGATTGTAAAACATGTTCATTTAACGTTTTAGACCTAAAAGATTTTCTCAGTTATTCAAAGAAGTCCTGGAATTAATCCTGGAACTTACATCACATTACATTACATATTTATAACATTTATTTAATTTCTCCTCAGGATACCTCAGTCTGCAGTGTGTAGTGACCATAACCACAGTAAAAAAATCCATCTGTCTCTTTGGAAAGTGGTTTGAAAGGTCTTTGGTTGTTACCATAAATTCAAGATTCAAGGTAACACATGGTTCTCATTCTGTTCAGAGCTTGCCACTTAGTTTTCGTTTTACCTTTCTATAAATGTGGAAACTATGAATAAATGTATTAATTTGTAATTTAATTGCTCAAGCCACATTCACTCTTGCCTGTTGGACAAGGTTACATGAACAATCTCTCATTCATTTGGCAGATTAAAATCAAGCGAGGACAAGTGCTCACTCCTGTCTTTCATATTTTTATTTTTTCTGCACATGAATTAAGGATTTAAAAGACAAATTTGTTGTATAAGAACCTCTTGATTTAATGAGGAAGTTTGTTAAAGCTTTCTCTTGCCAAAGCATACGGCATTATTGTGAAAATTACTCACTTTTTGTGACATTTAATCAAGTGAGACCAGCAAGCGAGAGTGAATTACAGTTATTACTCTTCATTAAAACAGCTCAGTTTTTATCTCCAATCTGTTGCTTGACTGTGTAGTCCTGGTTGGATGTGTTATTCTTCAACAGTCATAACAAAGATAAATGTGAGAAGCTACATTTTCCCTTGGTTTGCATGCTGATCACAAATCTGATCGTCTGAGGCATTTAATTCTAAAAATTCATTGAGTTTGGTTATCAGCAACTTTATTAAGCGCAATCACATTAATCTATTGTGTACACATTTAATAAAATGCCTCAGGTGTCTGAGGGGAGAATTTATAACTATATTAGATTAAAAAAAAACTTGTACCTGATGTGAATCTGTAAGGTACAAGTTATTATTCCACATCAGTGTTTGTGCAGCTGAATATTTGTGCATGCAGCAACTAAGGGAGGGGCCAAAGGTGTGTGACTGATCCCTCAGGTGCCACACTAATGATAGAAAATCAAATGCTGCCCAAGTACTAGTGAATGCATCATGTAATGCACGTCTACATTGCACTACATCAATATCAAGTTCTTGATCAAAATCCAGCATTCATACAGCCTCATCTCATCAACAGCCTACAGAACATCTATGATAATATCTGTCTGTTCTCTGTGACCCTGCTTAATGTGCATAAACATGATCAAAAAGTCAATAAAACCATCTGCTGACAACATAGTAAAGTTTAGCAACAAATAATGCTGAAGAAATTATTAGAACTGTGATTTGGCTCAAAGCAACTTTTCTGGTTATCAGTGATTAAAACTGTTCAATGCAAGATCATCTGTAGTAAAACACTGTTGATGAATAAAAAACAATGTTTCTTGTGTTTTCAATTTTTTAGCTACTTATTCCATTAGATATCACTGTAATGATCAGTTCATTATTTCCCCAAAATTGATACCCTTCTTTAAATCTTATGTGACACCCTTCTCCTGGTCGATGCCCCCTTATCAGAAATTTCTCAGCAGCTTTATTGTCCAAATATGTGTTGCTGACTAACCCAACTTCTTTTCATTGTGGTGGATTTAAATCAGAACAGAACAGAACATTATATGTAAACAGTCCTTAAAAAATCTGCTGTGTGGATGAACCTCCCGACATGAAAATCCAGACACATGAACTGGAACGGCCTCGAAAAATGACAATTTCACACAGTTTAACACTGCTAACACAAAAATAAACGGCCTTCGCTCCAAAGAACATTCAGAGGACTGAAAAGGAAGACGAACCTGCTGTGTACTTTTTGGCCATGATTTTGCAGCCTTTAGCTAGTGCAAGGTATCAGCTTGTATTCAGAGAGCTTTAATTTCTGCCTGTGTGCCGGCAAACAATAGAGCCTTGTCCATTACATAACACCAGCACTTATCAAAATTGACTTTAATATCAGGCTGACTTAGTATCAGTGTTTTATTCCTGAAGGAATATAAACAAAGACTGATTCAGAGCTTTTTAATACTCTTGACTGGAAAGATCTGAACACTTGCAAATATCTTCTGCAGCTATATAACTGCTTCACGTTAAATGCTTCACATTAAATTTATCTGTGATTTCACTAAGGATTTTCAACATATAATACACAGAAATGTTAAATGAATTTGCATTCCAAAGTGAAAACATTGTTTATCACAGCGTCACACAATGCTGCATTTTTGTCCGTGTCAGCTTCAGCATCGCCGCCACTGACAAGACAAGCAACCAGCGACACGGGAGGTTTCATTATAGGATTTCCTGGAAGCTAAAGTTCAGGAAGGGACAGCCCTTTGACTGGATGTGTACTTAGGCCAACGGCAATAGCTGGACCGCTGTTCAAATAAACTGGCAGCATTTGGCATCCAGGTGCATTGTCTGTCACGCTGACAGAAGCTTCACGCTCAATTTATAGATGTAATGGACATTTGAAAGTGCAGAAAACCCCATAAAATACTTTTATTTCGAAAGTAATGGTCTCCAAACGACACAATAAAGATGTGAAGGATGAAAAGGTCATTGAATGTACGCAACAGCCTGAGAAATACAAAAGTACAGAAACAAATATGACACCTTAAATCTGTATTTCATTTATTGGAACAGTTCTATGCTCTTGATTTTAGAATCTGAGTTATAGAACTTGAATACATCTAAGAAAGGACCCCTACATGATTAAAAAAAAAAGATCAAAAAATAAACAGCTAAAATATTCTAGGTCAGAACAGATGTTTTACAGGTAGAGAAAACTGAAAACATGCATTTGTTGTCCTGCACACAGCAACATCTGGTTTTAGTTCACTGAAAGTAAAATAACCATCACCCATTTGAACTCTGGTGAGCGCTTACTTATCACTCCATTTGAAAAAACAGGAACATAATATTTGCATCTCAATCATTGCACCTTTTTTCTGAGCTTGGAATTTGCCATGATTGCTTTCTTCCTACCGTGGAAGTAAAGTGACTGCTTCATGGTTGCCAGATGTTTTTTTTTCTTCTTTTTGTCAGGCAGACAGGAGAGTGTAATGTCGGTCTAATATTATTCCAGAAATATCAGCAAACTCCAATCCTGCAGTCATCTCTGAGCTCTATTATGGGTCTCTGGCTCAGATTATTAAGGTTGCACGTAGTTCTCTTGACATTTCACTCATTTTCAACTAAAGGTCGACAATGGGTGCTCTGAGGTAAACACCACGCAGCAATCCTGCATTGCAGGAGACTGCAAATGTCAACATTGGATGAAAAAAACCCCCAAAAAACAGCAGGGGTTTTGTTTTAAAATACAACAGTATTGTTGTAACTTCCTTTTACTGAGCCCAAATAGGACCTAGGAATGTCTGTTGCATGACTCTGGACGGCGTTAAGTTTTAGAGATGGATGTAATTTGTGCACTTAAATGTAGAAACTTGTAAATCCAGATTAAAAACATTTCTGTTCTAATGCACATATGCATGAAATGTGCACAATATCTTTTAACTTACTGTACCTTATTTTTGAATATTTTAATGATTTGATTTTGTGTGTAAATGATTTTATTGTAATTCTAGCTTGCTTTTTATACATTTTAAATGTGTTTTTTCATGTCTTTAAAGTGGATTGGACTTTTATTCTGAATTAAAGGAGAATTAAAACTCTCATGTAAACGTTGCCTATTTGTATCCAGTTTTAAAGCAACTACAATGCACTTAATGTTAAAGTGAAGGGACTATGTGTTACTGAATAATAAATAAAAATGGCACATAGTAAAAATTAAATTGTTTCAGCCCTGACAAAGATAAGCAAAATAAAAAAACTCTGAGCATGAATATGTCTGCAGAATGATGCAGCTCTAAATCTGTCAAGTCACCGTACAACATGTGAATATTATCACTGCAGAGGGCAACTCAGACAAAGTGAAGCAGAGAGGTTGGCAAGGTCTCCAAAGCGGTCATTTTGGCATAGCTCTGTGCCATCTGGTCTCAATTGAGATCTCATGATTTTAGAAGGTTAAACTGCATTTGCTCCTTTTTTGTGAGGTATCAACAGCGTGCAATAATACACAGTTTTATTTATCTGTACAGATGCAGCTGTTGAAAAGCCTCTTAATATATATTTAATCTTTACTTTTGTAAAGAAAAAAACCCTACACCTTGATCCCCTTGCTGTAGTCTGTGAGAAAACATGTTGGAGTTCAGTGAGTGCTGCAGCTCATTTCCCAGCCACAGGACATGATGTAACCCTTTCATGTGTTGGAGAGGGAGGGAAGTGCATCACGCAGGCCATCTTTCACATTAGAGTGATGAAACAATCAGCACATTTAGAATGACTTGACTGCATTATTTATGTGCCGATATCATTCTTTTAATCAGCTTGACTAATGAGGAGTAAATTTCTGATATTTGTTGCTGAGGCAGCTTCAGTATCTGAACCTCAGGCATGAGGCTGGCTGAATGAGAAGGTGTCCAGTTTCTCTGTGCTCTGTCTACGGAATAGCGAGAGGAAATTAAATCGCTTTTCCCACAGCTCCATTAATTGTTTTCATTAAGTTGTTTATTTGCAAAAGCTTTTCCGGTGAACCTGGTGCTCACACGGAGCAGTGGAAAGCTGCAGGGACTGTTTTCTCTTGAATTATGAAGGATTTGTTTGTGACGGACTAGTGGCCCCAACACGGGGGGGGGAATCTAAGGATAAATACTTGTGTATTCGTTAGCATTCTTGTCTAAGAGAAATAAATTAAATTCTTTGTAAAGAGGAAAAATGAATTTTCCATTAGAAGGTCACCACTTATGTCAGCAATGAGATGCTTTTATGTAACGGATAAACACATTACATTTAGAACTTTAGCATTAGCAATATTAATGTGTTTATAAATTTCTATCTCAATAAAAGTTGAAGTTGAAGTTTTATTTAAGGATTACAGCTATTGTTTTGTTCAAAAATCATGTGCTGACCCTAATTTCTTTATATTTTCCCATAAAAAGGGGCAATGGGTGCAGAGTTTTTTTGTAATGTGGAAATATGATTGGAAATTATATCTAAAAGTCAAGGACTGCAATGAGATGTTTAACATAAAACTAAAAAGACCTTCAAAACTCCATGTACATGTACCACCGGTAGTTACGGGTTTGCTCTTCGGAAAAAAAGATCACCGCTTAATTTCCATGGATTTTCACATTTCTGACGACAACTGGAATGTACTAAAAGCACCTGTATGCCCCAAATCAGTGTTTATTGCAGAGATAATGCCAAATTCAGATCTTTTAAACAGCACCAGTAAAAAACAGTAAAAGGAAAAGTTTCTGGACACCCAATTATGAAAACTTGCAATGTAAGCTTGAAAATTTGCAGAAACTTTGTAATAAGGAGGTTAAAGGGATTTTGATGTATTCGGTTCACTGCTGTGAAAACCTTCATGCCACAAATGCACACTTCTTGCCAGTATACTGCCAAATAAGGATTGTTAAACGGCATGAATAATAACATTGTTGTTTATGAGTTTTTTTATGTAGTATGTTTATGGCAATCACCATATATTTTATTACACTACCATGTATTATATGCACAAAACACTTGACTTGTGAAGTCATAGCCAAAAAAAGTCTCCTTTGAGTGTCATTTAAACCCTGTGTTGAATTATTGCTCAAAACCACTTTCAGGGATTTCAAGTAATTCTGGCTGCTCAGTAAAACAAAGAACTAAGGTGTAAGTCTTTTGCATGGTGCTGTTCCTAAAACATGTAAAAAAAAGTGCATGAGTTTAACAAAAGAGCTTATGAACAGTTTCCAGACATGCAAACTTCTCATATGTATTTTCACTGTCTTGAAGCCTACACATCGAAATCAGATAAACTTACGAATTAAAACAACACTGATTATCCCATCAATTTAATTCATCCTGTAGTAAGTGTGTTTGCCTTTCAGAGATATGAGCACAAATCAGATCTAATAGCCTTAAAATGGGACATGTAACCATGAGCCAAACAAAACATGACAGTGAATTTAAGCCAGAGCTGAAAAATAGCGACATTTATGAGGTTTGAGGCATACAACATAGAAGATTTTAGTTATGTGGTGGGAAAGCCTGTTTCTTATGGAGCTGATGCACATTATGTTTGTTATGTTAATATTGTTTGGGGGTTAATGCACTTAGGAGCAGTTCAAGAGGAGGGTTGAACTGGTGACTGCCTCAGCACTCAGTTAGTTATTGAAGGGCTGTGCTGTATGTTATTGTATTTGCCACTAATGGGCTGTAAGATGGGAACTCAAACAGTGATGTTGTCTCAGGCAGAAAAGGTCTTTTTTCCCCTCAGACTGAGACATAATTTCCAGTCATCAGTCTCAAAATGTGGACCACAATGAATCCAGAAGACCTGAAGCCTGGTGGGATTATTCATCCCTGATTTTCAAACCAAATATATTATTTATTCATTCATTCGTTTTCTGAACCACTTAATCCAATTGGGTCGCGGGTGGGCTGGAGCCAATCCCAGCTATTTGCAGGCGTGAGGCGGGGTATACCCTGACAGGTCGCCAGCCTGTTGCAGGACCACATATAGAGGGACAGACAAACGCTCACGCACACACTCACTCCTACGGAGATTTTTTAGAGTGTCCAATTAACCTCACATGCATGTCTTTGGACAGTGGAAGGAAGCCGGAGTACCCGGTGAGACCCCACGCATACACGGGGAGAACATACAAACTTCACACAGAAAGGCCACTTTTTCAACAAAACAGACATTTTCAAAATAACTGACATTGTTCTGATTCGTTTGGTAAATATGGCATATTAAGATCAATATGGCAGTTTGACCAGCTAATGAGAAGTGATAAACCAATCAGTTCTCTGGGCACAGCCAGATGGCTGCTCTTTATATGCAATTAAAAGGATAACAATGTTAGAGTAAAAAAAAGGCAAAATACATACAAAACAGTAAAGCACATATTTCATACTGCAACATGAATCCCCAAAAGAATGCTACAGTAAATAACAGATATTTAGACATGAACATAACACAAAAGATAGTACATGACGAAGGTTGATGTTCTGAAGGAATTCTGTTGATGTGTCCCCATGTCCCCCGTGAGCCTCAGACACTGTTCCGTTTTGCTGATGCAGATTATGTTCCAAGCTGTCATAATTTTCCAGACTGTTGACCTAAGTTGCCGCATTGCATAACTGTGCATTTTCTGAACAAGGAAACACAAAATCAACACATCTTACTCTGTAGCCTCATCTGAACTTTGTTGAGATAAGTGATGCTTAATCCCACTTTGAAAATTCCCACTAGGGTTTACTGTGTCATCTTGTTCAGATTTTAATGGTAATTGTAGTTTTTAATCCTAAAAGAAAAACAGGAATCAGGCAGCTGAAAACAAACAAACAAAAAAAAGAACAGCATTAAACATTTTTATGGTTTGGCACATCAATGAACTCTAGAAATGAAGACATGTGTTCCCTTTATTACTGTGCAAACATCTGGTCATACTTATTCAAGCTCACAACAATAAAAAGAAGTAAAATGAATTTAAAAAAATAAAGCATCAAATATAATTTATTGTATCTTGGGCTAAAAGGTCACTGCATATCCTCCAGCACACAATGTACAATACATTAGAAGTTTGGAAAAAGGTTTCAGGGTCAAAGTGGGTGAAAAGTAGAAAAATGATAGCAGATGTGAATCACTGCTATTACTTGGATTTATATGCAGCAACCTTCCCCTGTTGCTCAATCCAAAGTAAGCTCAGTTGCCTCATATTCATACAATGGATTGCTACATGTGGAATTTGTTTGACGTAGGATGAACTTGTTTTTATCAAAGTCAGTTTACTTGGATTGTCTCTTTAATATTTCTTGACTGTATCATCTTCCTCCAGATGCACACAGACAAATTGGTGATGGCCAACCGATCTGACACTGGGATCATGGCTAAGCGGCAGAGGAAAGCTGTTGTGATAGAAGTAGCTTTCCCCAATGATGGAAAGCACAATAGCAAGAAATACCAAAGACTCAAGGAAGATCTGGAAAAAGCCTGGAAGGTGGAGGTGACGGTAGAACCTGTGGTCATTGGGGCGCTCAGGGCCATGCCCCCCACCCTAGAGAAGTGGCTCCAACAGATATCTAGAGAAACGTCAGGCATCTCAGTCCAGATGTGATCGTTTCTTTGAACAGCTAAGATACTGCACAGGTCCCTCACGCTCCCAGGCCTCTGGTAGAGAACTTAAACATCCACTCACCCCACCCAGGGGATATGGGGGATGAGTGAAGGAAGAAATATTTTAAATATATATTTCTCAGCCGATTGTCATCAATGAATGATTTTGTTTCATGTGTTGTCTGCAGACCACATGAGATTTTTCTAACTTTTCAATGTGTTCATAGTGTGCTGATATAAATGTTCCAGGTGGAGCAGTTTAATCCAGTTATCTCTCATGTAGGCCTTTCATCAGTTTCATTGGATTACAAAACGATAAACAGTGTGAAAAACACCTATAAAACAGTCATTCTTCCCAGAAATGTCTCAAGTTTTAGATGATCAAAGCCCTCTTTTCCAATAATTTATCTTTAATCCTCAAAATCAGGAACAGATTTGGATTTAGGAGCGATATATAATAATTTGACACTGAATAATACAGAACTAAACAGTAAGTCTGCTACGCTGCTACCGGAGGTAGAGCTACTGATTCTTACACAGGGACAAATCTCAGAAATATGAGGTGATTGGAAAAAGGAAAACAAGAAGAAAACTATTCAAAGTACTGATCCACATTTGTTTTTTTCTTTGACTTCTTTAGTGATAGATTTGAAACATTTGAACTTTTATTGAACTAAAACCTTGACATTCAGAACATTTAAAGACTTTTTGATAGCGTTGATAAGAATCATAAACAGCTGAAATAAGACACTGTCATTTACTTAAAAGACACTTGTTTCACTTCAAGCATTGTACCTTATAAATTGTGTCTGACAACTCTTGACTTTCATTAACATGCAGTTATGTAAGCCATGATTTATGATTTTCTTTTCCTTTTAATTGTAATCAAGTCAGTCATTTTCCTGCACAAACCATGCTGTGGTTTTATATGTTTAAAAACAAATGCTGAGGATTAACCGCAGAATGAAACAGTGATATCAAATGTCAAATAATTAACTCAAAAATTGATTCCTGGACAAGCTGGAGTTGAGTTTTTGAGGTGAAACCAGATATTTTGAAGTCTTCCTGCTTTCTTTCCCATCAGGACTTGTGTTGCTTTGTAGGATGACCAGAAAGTCAGCTTTACTCAAAAAAACTAAAATCCTTGTAGATAGCAAAGGAAAAGCAAACATTTAATTTAACTGTGGTTAAATGAAAATGTTTACTGGCCATGTCAGGATTTGTGTTTTTGTTTGGATTTGACTTTCTTTTGCCTATAATTGTCTCAGACCATGTCCAGACAGGGCTGGATTTTGTTTAAAACTGAAAATATCCTCCATTTGTCTAGAAAGAGTCTACATGCCACGTTTTTCAGAAACATGTCCATCTACATAAGTGTGTTTTTGGCGAAGAACATGCCTTGGATGTGGAATGACTAATTATAAAAAACTCTTTAATGTTCTTGTTAATGTTAATGTCCTTGGCCTGAAGTCTTCTATGTACAGTAATAACCTACTTGAGCTATGTAAGAATAGCAAGAAAAAAGCGTGCGGATAATCAACCAACAAAGTCTTGAGGTCATCCATTATGTTTCTGCATGTACCCACGGGTTGCAAAAATGACATCAGATTTTTTTTTTTTGTTGTTGCAGGTATTGATATTTGGAATCCTAAAACCCTGGTTATGAGTGTCCACATGCAGATTCATGCATGGAAAATGTGCAAATCTTCAGCTCTTTGAAAGGTTACTTTTTGAAGCTGTAAATCTGCGTTGTGTGAATGACAGGCAAAATCTTAGAAAACTGTCTTTGTTTTATGAGATACCCTGATACGCGTGGACAAGGCACTTCCGGCTGGGTGTGGGGGTGCTGGTGGTACTAATGGGAGATTTATCCCACCTCCTGCTGTTCCACCTAATGTAATATTTAGCTCTGAAATGAAGAGGACTCGGGTCAAAAATCATGTCAAATTGTACTGAGGTTTAATAATTGAATGTATCTTCCACTACAGAAGCTGAAAGAAATGTGAATCAAGACAGTGCACATTAAACCACTGCTTAATGGCTAATTTTAAAGATTCAGTCAAACTTTCCAAAGTATTACCTGCAAGAAAATGTCAGTCATTCTTAATTAGCTAAACTTCCCTCCTCTTTACTGAGATGGACACAATCTTCACAATTGTCATTTCAAATAACGCACAAATGGTGCATGCAGCAGATATAGTTTCTCTTTGCTTTTAGGGCTGAGTTTGATCCTAGGAGGACAGAGGACGTGAACCCTGAAGAACTGAAGGTCACTAAAAAGAACAGTGTTTTCTTTCCAGCAGGGACCCACACCAGGAGATTTCCCACGCTTGCAGTATTAGGTTGCTGCTGTCACATCCCTTCACTCTTTATCTCACTGTTCTCGCCCACTCATGTAGTGGTTACCATGAAACTTCTCCTGCTCCTCCTCTTCTTCTCCGTTTGCATTTTAATCTTTGACTCTCTATCTTCAATTTTTTGTGATTTAATAACGCTGTCTGA
>JBBBVT010000015.1:3194605-3206130 GCA_037177035.1 Craterocephalus eyresii
CCCCCCCCCCCCCCCCCCCCCCCCCCCCCCCCCCCCCCCCCCCCCCCCCCCCCCCCCCCCCCCCCCCCACAAAACAAAACAGCTTCTGGTTGATTTCCCTATGCACTTTAATTACAAATTTGAAAGTTCCTAATACTCTTTTGAATTTCACTGTGGGTACACTAGCAATAAGAAGCCCATCATCGCCAAGAGTAGTGGGTTTGCTGACAGGACTGGAGTTACATCATCTAATATGCTGATATCCAGGGGACAAACATGGAAGTCATATTATGAAAAGACTGCAATGCTTCGTGTCCTGCAGGCTATGTTGGACAGAATTTGCCGGTAATTGTGATTTTCAGAGATAATTAGGCCATTTTTTTATCTGTGTATGGACATGCAGAAGCCAGGCCACACAGTTGGACAGAGTGAGCAGAAGTAGATAGTGAAGGAAGAAAAATCTTGACTCTTTTTAGTTTATGAGCCGATGCCAACAGTTTCAAAGATTTCATGTGAGTTATTGGTCAAGCCTTTTTCTTGAATGGAAATTTGAGCTCTGCACGCTTTCACCCACTCTGTAGAAAACTCTTTGAAAATAAGTATGCACCTGGGTGTTATGTTCCTTTCAGAGCCAGAGTAGATTAATACCTGCAATTATAATTAGTTTGTATCGTAATGACTTCCTCCACAAATTCAGTTTCATTCAAGGACACATTTGAAGGTTGACTCTATAATGAGAAAAAAATTAGCATCTTTGCAGTTTTATGCTCATGCCACAGACATAGGCTATAATCAAACAGGTTATAATTTAACTAAAACCAAAACAAAATATATGAGAACACATCTTTGCACAACGTATCAGTCTGCTATCAGTAGTGAAAAAATTTGTTTGCATCCTTTGAATAAAATATATATGAAGGAATAAATTACCAAAGTTGTACATGTTAAGAATTGTGAAACTTTCCAGCATTTTGGAGAGGATGTTGTCTTTGGCCCAACAGCTGGAAGCAAATAACCCAAATTCATACCTGTAAATCTGTCAAAGTACAATACAGTCAGAATAACAAGATTTACCAGTAGGGACATTGACTCAAACACTGAGAAGGGGTTGGTAAGATCTAAAGGCAAATAACATTGAGTTTTCCTAACTTCAGAGGTAAGTTGTCATGTTGTTTAATTTTCAAAGCCGTTAGGAAGCCATCCTTATGTCGAGTCCTGTCCTCCATCCCTTTGTTTTATTACAGAGGCATTTCCAGTTAAAATTTATATTAAACAATTAATTTGGTCTGCCACACGTTAGGATCCTTAATTTATATCCTATAAATGGCCGATATTTTGCATGGCCGATATTTTGCATGTGAAGTCACAGGTTGTGCACACGCACACATACCTTTTGTTTCCTCTCATGAAATGCCATGCAAATCTGTCCACATGTCTTTGGTGGCAGACAACAACTGTATTGTTTTATCTGCTAATCAGTGTAATTTTTCTGTGAACTTATGAAATCTGCATGATCTGTGCCATCCATACAGTGTGCTATTAGCGTCTGTATGATGTGCCTGTAAACATTTTAATTACCACCTATATATTTTTTTACAGTCAGGCAGTAGCCTAATTAGTTGGCAGTAGAATCAGGAATGTGAAATTACAAGCTAATGAACAGCAAAGTGATTGGAAACTGGGCACCGTTATTTGATGATCTTTGATAAAATAGAGTGCCAAATCCTCCGGTTTTAATCGCTGATATTCAGTCTTCATTAACTATAAGTTTGGTGGAGTAATAAACATGGTAAACATGTTATAGTTGATTGACACCTTTATTTATAGAAAAGGGCTGTAATGTAAAACCTCTCAAAACAAATTTAGCTCTTTTGTTGACTACTTTGCATGGCTTCTAAGGAACCATCCGGTGTCATAATTGGAAATGCAATGAATAAATAACACACTGTGATTGCAAGATTAATTTAGCTCCACTCCATTTTGGCCCACACACATACACACTGTGTTGGGACAGAAAGTGAAACGTTGCCATTTATTCTCATTGTATGGTAATTCTAACACCCTTTCCACAATGTCCTGCAGTTAGTGCATCATTAATTAGTGAGCACTGACTGCAGTGCTTGTAAAGAAGAACATCTTGAGGATTTGTCTGAGATGGGCTTTTGTCTTGAAGTAAATCATCATCTTTTATGCAATGCATTTTAAGAGATATTGAATGGATCCACATGACTGGTCCTACTGAAGGCAAGAATCTTCCTCAATTCACTTCATTCTGATTGAAAATTCCCTACTCAAAGCTTCAAGCCCCTTTGATGCTTGAAAAAGAAGTAAAAGAAAGGCCTTAAGGTGTGGCAGAATGATGTAATATTGAGCTATTCTTTCTTCTGTCAGATAAATAAATAAATAAAAGCAGATGGCAAAATCAAGCTTCAGACAAAACTAGTTGAGGACTTTGCGCATGTGTAGAGATGGTGTACTTTCTTTTTCCTTTCTCTCTAGCTCTTTTTCTTTCTTTTTCTTCTATCTTCTCATCTACCTCTGTTGCTCCATTCATTAATCAGCCCTTTATTAAACAAAAGCAGCCTCCAGTACTCCCTAAAAGCTGCATAGATAATCTTGACATGAAGACAGAGTATTTACCCTCCTTGCCCTCTTTCCTTCCACAGCATTCAGTATGGTAATGGAGGCAAAAGCTCCTGCGATATATTGAGACTGATTGAAAATACCCACCTTTGTTAATATTACATGCAGTTTTGTTTAATGGTCTTTGAGCTATTGTGCTATAGAACGCCAAACATCTGCTGCCAAGTATAGTTTTGTGCAGAGAGAGCTGATGCCCACGGACAAAATGAATGGTGGGGTGAATTATCAGCTGCAGAGAGAGTCTGGAATTTAATTACCACTGCTTGACACAGACTTTTTTTAGAGGACATGAGCAATTTCCAGGGCCATTGTCTAACTACTCGCAGGAAAAGCGATTCAGCCGATTGGGGCAATAAAGCATCCTGCTGCAGGGAAAACTGGGCCAGCGTGTACTTTCTTTGAACAACAGACAATTTAGAAGTTCGAGTTTACTACTCGGTGTCAGAGGCAAAGGGACTGAAGGGGGGAGGGGGGAAGAAAAAGCGTGTAAAGGTCTGACATGTATAACAATGACATCGAGCCGTCGAGCTGGAAAGGAGCCCTTAATAGGTACCTGTCTGCCCCCAGGGACCACACTGGGCTCATATTGGTCATCCATTCACAAGACAACGCAGCAATCTCCTAACCGCCAATCAGCCAATTACACGTTCCATAACAGGAGACCTGCTGGCAGAAAGGCAGTCTTTACAAGCTCCGCATCTCAGGCAGAGGAGACGAACCTGTCACAGAATCATAACTATGATGAATATGGCTTTAGGTTTACGGCAATGCTACTGTCTGTGGTAATGTTAGGTGGGCATGAAATAGCCATTCATGGTGACCAGACAGCGTGACCCTGTTTGAGACTTTGGAAAACCTTGTGAATTACAGTAAGATGATAAGAAGGGCAGGAAAGGAAATGTTAATTCAGACACAGTGAACATTTATTGGTGTTAGAGGGAAGGGAGGGGGTATAAATGCTGTCTCTTACTGGCTGCTAATGAAGCCTACTATTAGGGAGACACTAGCTAGGTGTTGAGCAGCTGGGAGGGCTGAGAGAGAGAAAGAGAGGGAATGTTTTACCTATGTCTGCTTCAACACCCAATTTTTATAGAGTATAGCCAGTTCATTTAATCTAGCAATTATAAATCTGCCTGTTTCAAGAAGGTCTAAGGAGACTCTAATCAGCATTAGGCTGCCTGCCTATTTGGCTGGAATCCATGTATCTTTGATTGCTACTGATCACAATGACTCCTCTGTTTGAAACTCAACACCACAGCCTTTAGTAATGGCTGGGTTGATACGCTTTCCTCCTGCTTTGTTGGGGAAAGACTCTAACTTAAATTGTAAAATTGTGTAAAGTGTCATTTAAATTGGTAAACTGTGGAAAAAAAGAAAATTTTTGAAAAATAATGTATTTATTTATTTATTTTTTTTAAAGTCAACTTTAAAAGTTTCTGCTGATTGCTATTCCATCTGATCTAACTCATTGCAAACACATTTTTACCTGATGACCGGCATTTCAGGTTGGCATCAAAGAATCAGTGAGATAAAGTTGCCATCGTCTAAGGTTCCTGATTTTTGAGCCTAAAGAAAAAAATTCCAGTTTACCAGATACAACTACTGACATGCACTTAATTTAAGGTTACAGATTACTTTTTTGATCTTTAATGGTCATCACACAACAGGTCCAGTTTTAGTAAAAAGGTACCAACATTTTTTTCTTAAAGTAAAGCTTGTAAGTCAAATCCAATCTAAATTAAACATCTATGTCTAAATCCACACATGTTAAATGCATATTCAACCAGATATTGGCTCAATTTCCACAGTTCAAAGTTGGTGACAGTCCTTTATGTTTAGTTTTTTATTAGTGATGAAAACTGGTCATTTTCTGTTGATCCCTGACTATCCACAAACACAGCAAATCAGTCAAATCTGAGCCTCTCCAGGTGAGATGACATATACAATTATGGATGGTTGCACAGCAAACAAACGCAAGATCCACCCAAGTATTACCCCCTAGTATTAAAACAATAATATACAAACCGACAGTTCATTTGATGTCCAATGTGATTTGTTTTAACTGTCCAGTCAGAGGTTGACATGTACCCCAAAGTGAATAGTTTCTGTACATAACATGACAAAAAAAGGCCACAAACTAAAAAACAAGATTAAAAAAAAGACAGGGCAAAGAAACAATGACGACTTTTTTGGCTAAAAAGAAAAATCAATTGACAAGGTGAAGCTTAACAAGACAAAGCTAAAGAGCTACATACATTAACACATACAAGATCTGTGTTTTGACATATTGTCAGTATTTGATTCCCTCAGATAAAAAAAGAAATAACGTGGTTGATGTAGTTTTTAAACTTGGCGAAAGCAAGGCAGAGCTCAGTTCCATCCCTAGACCCCTGTGGAGCTTTTTCCGACTACAAGATCAGTCAATTACACCTCCTGAATTGTGTTTTCAGACACTTTCTTCCTTTGGTGACCCCATAAAATAATTTTGTCAAATCACAGCACCAGCAGGAGAATCAGCATTGCCCCTAAATTCACAGAGATTCTCATATGGAACACTCATTCATTTCCTTTTCCGAAGCAGTGGTACGAAGGCCTGTTATTATTATTATTCTGATCCTCTCGCCAAACGAGATGCCTGTTTGGGGGCCTGATCATGCTAAAAAACCCACCAAGTTATGCCCCCACCCATTTAAAGCTACTTATACCACCAAACATCGAATAGATAAATAAAATAAACACACAATTACCAGAACTATAATAAAAGGAAACAAATAAAGATGTGTGTAAGGTCTGAGCACCTTAGTCAAATTTTAGTTAGATTGAAAATCAAACAGATGATTGATGAGTGGGTCAGGCTCTAATGATTTTCATCTGGGGTCAAAATCCTGCAGGTTTTCAGTGTTTCCCTGCTTCAACCCCTGATTCAAAATAATTATTAATTTTGTAGAACTTCATAAGCTGCTGGGTCCAGGTGTGTTGGTGTAGCGAGGCACTCTAAACCTGCAGGAAAGCTGCCCTTCAAGGACAAGCTTTGGACACTAACATAGTTCATATCGTCATAGACCGAAACATACATGTAGCTGTCATATTAAGATGGTTACCGTAGATACAGAATCAGTTAAGCTAAAGGAAATATTTTATCTGCGGTAGTGACATTTACAGAGTGTCACTGAACATTAGATGTTCAGTTACTGCAGTGAACAAAAGATGTGTCTCATTTAAGGTATCTGATTGGCTGGAAGGTATGGGTGGGTCTCTTCCTGTTTTCCATATGTATGTGTGTGTGGAAAGTGGACAAAGTGATATGGTAGTAATGATGTAAATTGGTAGTTTGATCACAATATGATGCATTTTGATGTTTGCCGATATCTCAGATTCAGTCACAATTTGATTTCAGTTCAATTTAAGATCGAAAGTTTGCCATAAAATGATATCACAGGTAGGCTAACTGAACACAATCATTTCCGTTTACATCTATATATATTTCATTTTTTTTATTCCTTATTCAGGTGTTTAAATTAATTTATTCAAATAAAAATCTGTTTCTATAATGAAGACAAACGATGGATGAAGTGAAAACAACATACCAAGGGAGCTGTATTGATTTTTGAACAATGTTTCATTTATTGTTATACCCCTAGTTCATACAGGCTGTTTTTACAACTGTTAGTGGCAAATAGCAAAGCTTGTTTGTCTGCTGGTGTTCTCGTGGCCCACGGCAGTCTCTGTTTTCCTCTTAATAAATCACACTGGATCACATGTCACCATTCAGAAGGCTGTACAAGTGACTTTGAATATGCAATGAGCATTATTATGATTAATCATGAGCCTGATTTGTTTGGTGCCCCTATCCAGAATTCAATCAGAATGGTTGACTATTTTAGATTACCTCACATACTGAGGGGTGTAAGAAGTCAGTGTGTATACATGACTATCATACACTAAGTAGCAAATGGGATATATTTATCTTTGACTGCAAACTCAGGGATCATCTCTTCATTAAACACTTCTGGTCTATGCTATATTTTCTCATTACTTACTGGTGGTGCATCACCAGCAGGAATCTCCTTTCACTGAAGTATTAACCAATCAAGCTAAAATGAAATTAGCAAGATTAAACAGCCTCTATTGTTTAGACATGTTACAACAAAAGATATTTTCTCTCTCTCTCTCTCTTTTTTTAATCCAGCGAAACACAAACTTCATGATGCATATCCTCTGTTCATGCTGGTACAAATCATGCTTAACAGTCAGACACCCACTTCCTTGGTTCATATTTTGCTTGAGCAGTTTTTAATACCCTTGGTAGACTGACCAACAGAGGCAGAGAGATGAAAACTGCAGATTGCAGCACTCTCACCACAGAGGGTAAAGCCACTGGCCAATGTGAAGAGTAGAGCAGAGTTATCTTGGACCTCTGGTGGCTCAGGTACAGACTTCCAGCTCTTATCTATCAAACCCCGAATACAGGAGATGATAAAGCATTATTTCTATTATGGATATAACAGAAGACTCGTCTGAACAAGTTTGTTATATGCATGCAAAATAAAACTCCTTATATATCCTTGCATTAATGGCACAGCTCTGGGGTTGGCAGTTTTGTTCAGCTGGTATGCCAGACACAAATGAAGAATAACAGACCTGATGCATTTGTTTAAAGTACCTAAGATAAGTAAGGTTTCAAGAGATTAGTTGGTGGATTCAGTGAATGTGTGTCAACACAAGTAATACTTTCTCTTTTTTTGCAGCTATGCATTAGATAATTTTTTTCTTGCATAACTCTTTTAAGTCCCCAGTACAGATTATCGATGTATTTTTTTTGTGTATACTAGGATGGACCTGATCACAACCCACATAAACAAATCACTAAACACTATACAACTAATAAAAAAAAAAACAATTACAAATGCAAAAAAACTACGAAAAATTCAAAATCAAACCTGCAAATTGATTTTTTCTAGTATTTAGTTACTTGTTTAAATGGCTTGCACTTTACATTAATATTAATCTAATTGGTCCATTGCAAAAAAAAAATATTATCTGTTAGTTTTTTCTCATTTTAAACTATTTTGATTTATAGATTTCTAGAATAACACTTCAGTAAGACATTGTAAGGGGGCTAAAAAACAGCTCAGAGGTCTACATATATTTTCAATGAAGACAGCTGTTGCTATTCCCAAAAAACCTAGAGGAGGGAAAAGCATATGAGGGCTCAAGCATCAGGGTGACAGAAACATCACCCCAACCAGACAGATGTCAGCATGTGTTCACATAAAAAGGGCCCAGCCTCATGAGGCAGGATTACTGAGTTATCTTAAGAACAGCATTGTGTATAATCTGGAGCCTCTCAGACAGGAGCTAGGGAAAACCAGGTGATCATGTTGTGGATTTTCCCCTCTGCAAACTAATTAAACAATCAGGCTCTGTGACGCAGGCACCAGGGTATTTACTCCCCACTGTTGATAAAGGGAAAATCAAACAAATGACTGTTTATGTAAAATAGAAGGCGGGACTTTAACAAACTCAGATACCAGTTATACATTTTAAACTGCAGTTGGTTTGATAAAAATGATTTGTCCATCTGGCAACACTAATGCATCATAATTCATGTGCTAAAACAAACCTTTCCCTTCCTGCCACACCCCCTTTGACAACTTCTCACATTACTTGCATCAGCTGTCACCATCTGACAGCATGCAGTGCATCTCTGGCTCCTTATTAATCTGGCTCTTCCTTTTCCTGAGCGAGATGCATCTCCCCTTTTGCCATCAACGCCCCCCCCGCTCCTCCCACCCCAAAAAGGCCTTTGATGTGTCACTTCACATCTCACCCTCAAAAAGCTGTGAAATCTCAATTTTCTGATAAGAACAACCTCAATTTGTCAGAAGATACTATTTATAGATCTGACAGAGATAGAGCTGCATGATCTGCAATAATTCTTAACAGGCACTAAGAGGCCATTGTCGCATCTGTGTGAAATAAAAGCAGCGCTGCCCCAGTCGATTCACCTGATAAAGATGCGATGAGGAAGTAGATTTGAAAGGACAGACCGCAGCACTTTTAATTTGCCACTGAATTAGAAGCAGGTCCAGCATGGCCCAGGTTCCTGTTTGAACTTGTACCTCCTGAGGATTGGAGTTCTTTTAATACCTCTGTTCAACCCACTTTCGTTTTTTTTAGATAGCACTCTCTTTGCTTGCACGCAGCAATCAAGAGAAAATAGTTGTAGTTTCAGCAGCCTCTGGCATAACTTGCGCACATGTATACGCCGTTTTGGGACAAGCTTAAGTGCTAAAAACAACACATTACGTAGTCAGAACTACAAGCGTTTACACAAATTAGAAGCATGCAAAACATTTCTCTTTTTCTTAGTGCATGATAAGATCCAGGCTTTAAAAAGCTTTTTAAAGCAGGTAAAAATAGTAAAGGGCACAGGATGCAGACTCAACAGGTACTGGCTGAGTAGCACTCAGGTCTGAATCATGTTGGTAAAAGAAAGTTTATTTTGATTGAAACTAACTATAAACACATTCACTGACAAGAGAGACTACTACATTTCATAAAATGCTCCCCTTCTACAGAAAAACATTTATTTCTGTTTTTATTTGGCATAAACTAAGAAAATCTAAAATAGCATATTGAATAAATTCCTCTTTAAAAGGAAAGGAGATGAAAAGAAGATGCCAATTATCGACTGTAATATGAGTGAAAATGTGTACATGAAAGTAAGACTGACTGAATGCTAATAATTGAAATTGAGTTCATCAAATTATAATGCTCATCATTCACACTCCTACACAGACGTTAAATTTCACTTTGGGTGAGATGTGCTCATGTAAATTAAAGTAATTTATACATATTAATATATTTTAATACATAATTCTACTGATGGCTGCCTCACGTCATCCAGATAAATAGCAGCCAGATGGTAAAATAGATGAATAAAATCATGCATGAACTGCTGGTGCCAAGAATTTTTTTATCTCTGTGTAAGGGGTTATTAAGTGAAGAATCGCTCCTCACATTTTAAATATCAAACAAACAAACAAACTACGGAATACTGACCATCTGGTCAGCCTGGCATCAAGAGAGGTGACAAAAACATGTCAAGTCATGTTATGTGTTATTACCACACACTCTTCACACTCGACTTTATCAACACGTTGCCCTGACCATAACCATTCCTGACATTTAACACCATATAGTGACACACCAAAGGTTAAAATACAAAGACATGACACACGTTACAAGCTTCAAGATACATGCTATCTACACCATGATGTCAAACTGAGACACCTTCTTCTCTTTTTCCCTTTGATCATGTTCTGATCAAATGAAATCTTAGCAGTAGTTTGACGGGTACAGAGCTTTCGTAACATTTCACAATGCACAATAGGATGCCAGACTCACTTTATCAATACTCAAAAGTCATTCTTTGCATCAAGAAAGAGTTCCAGGTTTGACAGCCTGATAAGAGAATACAAAAGGCAGAAGGGCATCCACATTTTCTAGAAAGAATTTAAAGTGAAAATGGTATTTGAAACCAAAAGAGAAAAAGCAATGGGACAAAAAGCCAATGTCAAAGATACCTGACCCAATGAAGAGACAGACCAGGGCTCCACACATTTTCCACAGCTGCCCTATTGGCAGTGGCAGAGTTTTAAAAGCTCATGAATTTACCAAGTTGGAGAATGTTAATTACTTACTATAAATAAGGTTATTTTTTTATAATTCATACAAAATAGTAAGTACATAAACAAACAAAGTGATACAAAGTTGTTCAAATAATACAGTCGTGTGTAGTGCTAGTGCAGTTAATTTATTCCAGTTTGTTGTGTAATTAGAGGTTTTGAAAAACATACAGATTGTTCTGAAGGTCTCTTATTGTGAACCTTGTGGTTTTTCTAAATGTGTTATTAAATCATCTGCATAGAGACTCTGCCTTTATGTAGTGATTCATATCTTAAATTCCTTTGATTTTATTGTTTTGTCTTATTGCAGCTACAAGTGGTTCCATAAATTTGGCAAATAAGATAAAAAAAGGTTTTAAAAAGGCATGTAGTTGTGCTTTAGAGAGAGAAAAGTTATAGGCCTACATCTCAACAGGTGTAACCCAGTGTTAACAAATACTTGGTTAAAATCTCAGTCGGAATAAATATGGTTAAATTTTAAAATGTGCATTCATAAAGATTTTTTAATATGCTACAGGAAAAGTTAAATAGCTGTAAAAGGGTGATACAGTAAATCTGTATTCTGATAGACACACTGAGCAACTGATAGCAGTTTTGTCTGATGATGAAGATGTATTTTGATGGGCACACTTAGCAACTTATACCAGTTAATCTGATGTGGTGTTAGCCAATAAGGTCAAGGTTGAGCCCCTGGCCTGCGTTACTCTAATCAGTCTCTAATCAGACGCTTACTAGAGACCGCCCTGCTCCTGTTTTGCTTGTGATATAAAAAAGCTAATGTGTGGAAATCCAAAATTTTTCTAGTGATTCAGCCGGTTATTGGTAGCTAAGCACAAACTGATGTTTAAATGTCTGAACCACCATTACCTTTCAATTGGTGACGATTCTTATGTTAAAATGTTAAGATACTGAAGCGCTGAGTGCCACAGAAGCCCTGAGAAATCCCGGAGCATTGGTGGCATGTTGCCCAGGAGCGGTGAGTCTCATTTAGCCTCGTTTCCACTGAGGAGTACGGGTCGGGTCGGTACGGTCCTGAATGGTCCGGCCCATTCAGAGAAGCGTTGTCACTGAAAGTCGAGCCACCGCCGGCATGCAGGGCTTCCAGCGCGGCGTCATGCTAGCGCGACACCAACATATGTGAAGCTAAAACAACATGAGCTATGTCTCTATAAATGTTTTAATTCCTCAACGCTGCATCAGCTGATTTTACGT